>WTXK01000182.1:0-88619 GCA_025769895.1 Lactarius psammicola
CCAAAATCACGCCGAGCTCAAATCCTCTAGGCACTACAGCACCCGGTACAGTACATGCAGCGTGCCAGATCGACGCGAATGGTTCCTCGTCCATGCCAGTGGCCGACCTTACATAAATAACTGGTCGCATGCTATCATATCGCAGCATTTGAACCCCAAGCTCGCGTTTTCGTTTCCTCCCTCTTATCGCTCTGTGTCGGACCCGCCAGTTCGCGGGGACAGAAATATGTCTGGTTCAGTGCCAACACCATACCCGGGTTTTACGCAGAGTCATGCCTCGGTGCTCGGTCCAGGCATTGCGGGCCTATTCATCCAGGGGATAGAATCTGGTCTCGTTTTTTCCCAGTTCTTTCGGTGGTTCTACACCCGTAACGGCAGCGAGAGCTCTTTTGTATCCAGCATCGTCATATTTGTGACCGTAGTCGGACTGTACGTTTCTTCCAGCCTCTGAACTGCGTAGCCTCATTATCTATTGTTGTTTATGAAGTGCGCAGTCTGGGATATACTTTGCATCTGTTTGGACTAAGTACGTTAAGCAGTTTGGGGTTTTCGTACGTGTCACCTTGCTCCCGCTTTCTGCGTCAATGACCTACGTCTAACGCTCAAGTTGTGCCTCAGCCCTGCCCGGATTGGGGAGATTACATTCACTTAATCCCAGTGCGTGAAGAATCTCTTGTCTCAGCTCCTAATCCCGTTTGTATCCTAATCCCGTTTACAGAACCTGGTCATATCGGTTCCCGTTCAAGTTTTGATGATTCGACGCTGCTATTACGTTCGTCATTAACCATATTGCGTCGTCCCTTCCATTTGACTAGAACAACTAGCTTGTCAGCGAGAACATGTTCATCATCGTCAGTAGCTCCGCCTGTCACAGAGAGTACGCTAAACCGTTCCTTACTCAGACCCCGCTCGTGTTGCTTCTAATAGCCTCGATAGTCATGTCACTATGGGCAGTAGTTTTAATCGTTCAGTTTTTAACCGTTGTCCCAGTGAAGAACCCCCTCCCCTCGCTCCAAAAGATTGGCATATCTTGGCCTTGTAAGCACTCAATCCACACCTAAAGAAAACACTCTCTGAAACATTTACAGACTTGATGTCTGTCGTCCTCCCCTCAGGTAAGTCTGTCATCTTCATAATATGCCGCATGCACCTAACCTTTCTCAGTGCTTGACCTCGTTCTTACTGGCATTTGTGCGTCGTCTACTTCTTGTGACATTGTCTTCATGTCGTCCTCATCATTGAATTTACGAAACGAAGTGCTTCACCACCTCCTCCGAACGATGAAGCGGGTGTATGCCGCCCACGCACGCAAGGTGTGTCTCATGTCCTTATGGAGGATGCCCGTTATGCGTGCTCAGCTTCTGTTTGGGAACTATAGCGAATCTCTCGCTTCGCGAACATCGTTTGGCAATCTGCACTGCCACCGACTCTCTGCACCATCTGCATATCCGTAATCTATATCCGATTCTCGACCGCGAGTCTAGTAAGTGCCCTCGCTTTTTGCCCCTGCTCAGGATTCTTCTGGCGTCTTGTTTGTGGGGGCTCACTGGAGCGATGGACGCTGACCACCGGCTTCCCGTTCTCCCGCTCTCAGAAAAAATTGCAGTTCTCGCTGACGGTTGTCCAGGCGATGACCGGGAAGCTCTACGTTCTTTCGCTGTTTTACATGATGTGCGTCGCTTCGATCTCTGCGTCGTGATCTCGGTGGTTCCAAGTCATACCCATTCCTGATGTCGTGTCTAGCAATGCTCGACCTCTACATCCGGACGAGCCACCTGCGACGTTCATATCGACGCTCACTGTTCCAGCGGAGGCCATGTATACAGTCACGCGATCTGCCCGAAGGGGAGATGCTGCGTGCGGTGAAAATACCGGGCAGGCAAGGACCGCTGACTCTACCGTGTAGTCGGCAGTCTCCGTTTTCGACCCTCCACAGTTCCTTCATTATTTTTTTCGGTCTTTACGTTACTGTACAGAAGACCCGACTAAAGGACGCTCGGCCATATTCCCAGTGACTGTCACATTCATTACATTCATTACACACTCCCTACGTGTCGTTATATTCATGGTTCTGTTGCTGTAGTTAGTACTATAACTGAATTGAAGATAAGAAAGTGTCACCACACCCCAAGCCAATTATACCTAATCGTCGACCATCTCTTCACATATTCATCTGCCCCACCATTTCCCACATATCAGCAACACTCTCCTTGCGGGGACATCACGAAGCGATCAATAGTGTTGCCTGGCAATGCCACGTTCCTGATGAAATTCAAGTTTGACTGGTTGTATCAAAACAAAGACTTAGGGGTCCGCAGAAAGATTCATATCAGTCAGATTTGGATTTTGCAAGTAGCACGTTATGGGAACAACTGGGTTGATTCGAGGCTCCGGCCCACTAGAAGCAGGGGTCTCACCAGAAAATTTTGGGCCGTAGAGCAGCCTGAGCAGGTCCCAGACCATGACTGAGCTACTGTGCTGCACCTCCCAAGGTTACCAACTTTCAAAGAGTTCCCACCCTTGTCTCATTCTGTATCAAGGTGTGTATACTGTACCTTAGCCGTATCCATAGGCGGTTTCCCCATGAGGTCATTTCCAAAGCATATCAATGACGTTGAGGCATTTGGGGACATGAGATCTATCAATTTTCAATCGTGTTCTATGTCGAAATTGGTCCTTGTAAGGTTGTGCCATCGTGACCCCCTTGCCAGTGACTTATTCCGATTGCTAGTTGAACACATCCACGGAACGCCTGAAACGCTACTCTCTTCTATGACACTAGGACTCTGAACACAAGTCTGGGTATATAAGGCGGCACTAAGCTTGAGCCACCTGCGCTCAAAACACTTTCCCTTCCCTATTCAAACCTTACCTTTCTCCGGATTGGCTACTACAGTAGTACGGTCACCTTAATATGGCCGTTCTCAACGCTTGGTCCACACCACGGTGACTTCTCCCGCGCACGCATCTCGAGATGCTCGGACCGTCCTAGTTCATGTGCCCCCACCTGGATTTCCTTCTTCGAGTCTCACCCTGGGCCCAAGGGTCTCCTGCTTTATCAGAGGCCGTGATAAGATATCGAGTGTATGTCTGCGTTGGCTGGGGACTGTCCTGACATTACGGAGCTCCACATTAAGGAGACCAGAAAGCCCGACGACACGACGTTCCTCCTGCACATAGTATCCTCCTCCGGAACCTGGAGGGGGCCTGACCTCTGTGTTGAGGGCCTCCTGCTCTGAGGACAGGCTACTCGGCGTGGGTGCAGCTTTCACATCTCGATTCGTCCGGCCGCGAAGAGCTCAGCGACAGTCCCCTGAAGAACAGGATTACGATATGCGCGCATATGCCACGGCCGGGCCTCCCTCGGGCTGTAGACGAGGGTGTCGATGTGCTCTTCCATGCGTGGATAGCTGCAGCGATGAGCACGCTGAGCATTGCGCGTCATACGATGTCGGCGCTAGCGCACTGCCCGTGCTCTGTCCCACCACCACCACCACCTCAACACCATGGGGTCAACACTGACGACACAACTTGCCACTGCAATTGCACAAGCATGACGGCAATGATGCTTTGATCACTTCACCACAGATACAATACTGACGCGGCCGCTCCCAGACCCAATCATAATGAGGGTTACTCTGTCATATGCATATGGTATCTCATATTTTATTTTGAGAGTACCAAACATATGTGGGAGCAAGATACTATAATTGGAAGGCGGGGTGCTCTCTCTGAGCCTTCAAAGCAAAAAGTTTGACGCTCGGCAATTACTTCCATCCCGGCACCCCTTGTCACATTCAAAAGTTATTGATGGCGCTCTGTTCGTCGTCATCTTTGAAACACTTAAAATTTCAAGACAGACAATTCCATATACTGTAGGCGCTTCTCTGACCATTCAAGGCAACTTGGCCTTCGGAATATTGTTTCTGCCAAGGTCTCTGCTCCTATGTTGATCTGCACTCCGTTGCAAACATTGGCTCCGCTAGTGGTTTTCCGGTTTCCGGAAGCTTCATCATGCTGGGATTAAGACTAGGACTCAAGCAAGTCACTCCAGGTTCCGTTCATGACATCCTAAAACGGGGGGCAACCGTTGCAAGTGGTAGGAAAAAAGTAGGTGAGTCGGCCATTGCCAAATTGCGCAAGGCTCAATCCTCCAGGCACCACCTAGTACTCGGCCCCTTTTTGGCCAACGCGAGTGGCTGAGTCCCCGAGTGCGCGTTTACAGCCGACCGTACATAGTTGGCTGCATGTTCTCGCATCGCAGCATTTGGACCTCTACCCCATCCCCGCATCTTCATCCTCCCCCCTCTTACTGTCTCTGTCAAATCCGCCAGTTCGCAGGGACAGCATCATGTCCGGTTCAGTTTCACCAACGCAACTCCCATCATCAGGCTTTACACAGAGTCAAGCCTCAGTGCTCGGTCCAGGCATCGCAGGCTTATTCATCCAGGGGATAGAATCCGGTCTCGTCATTGCCCAGTTCTCTCAGTGGTTCTACAGGTCTGACCGCAGCGAGAGCTCACTTTTATCAACCATCGTCGTGCTTGTGACCGTAGTTGGACTGTACGCTTCTTCCAGACTTTTTATTGTGTGACTTCATTGACTATTTCGGTTTATGAAGTGTGCAAGTCCGGAGTATGCTTTATATCTGCTTGGTCTAAATATGTACAGCAGTTTGGGAAGTTCGTACGTGCCGCTCTGCTTTCTGCGTCGGTGACACACCTTTAATGCTTGAGTCGCACCTCAGCTGCTCCCGAACTGGGAGGATTACGTTCAGCCAATCCCGGTGCGTGGTGAATCCCTCTTGTTTCATAGCTCCTAATCCCGTTTGTAGACCCTGATCATATCGGTTCCCATTCAAGCTTCGATGATTCGACGCTGTTATTATGTTAGTTCCTCACCATATCGCATAGCCCCTCCGATTTGACTAGAACACCAGCTTGTGGGAAAGAACCTGTTCATTATTGTCAGTAGCTCCGCCCATGATAGAGAGTACGCTGAACCGTTCCTTACTCAGACGCCACTAGTGTTACTTCTAGTGGCCTCGATAGTCATGTCCCTATGGTCGACAGTTTCAACCCTTCATTTTGTGACCTGTAATTTCGTGACTTGTGTCAGGGCGAAGGGCGTTTCCTCGCCCCAAGAGACTGGCATATATTGGCCTTGTAAGCTTTCAACCCGTTCCTAGAGAAAGTCTTTTAGGAAACATTTACAGTCTTGATCTCCGTCCTTCTCCCATCGGGTGAGTCTGCCATCACCAATAATATACTGCAAACATCCGACCTTCCCAGTCCTCGACCTCACACTTTCTGCCATCTGTGCGTTGTCCACGCCTCCTATGACATTGGCTTCACGTGCTCATCTATCACGCCAAGTGCTTCACTACCTCACCCGAGCGATGAAGCAAGTATACGCTGCCCACACACGTAGGGTATGTCTCGTGTGCTTATGGAAAGTCTGTAGTGTGTACTCAGCTTCTGTCGGGAACCATAGCGAATCTCTCGTCTCGTAAACATCATCTGGCAATCTGCGCTACCACCGACTCTCTGTGCCGTCTGCATGTCTGTATTCTATATCCGATACACGACCGTGCCTCAAGTAAGTGGCCTCACTTCTGTCCCTGCAAGGGTTCTTTTGGCGATTTATTCGCAATATTTCACGGGAGCAGCGGACGCTGACTACCGGCTTCCCGTCTTCAGGGAGACTTGCCGTTCTGGTTCCCGGTTATCCAGGCGATGATTGGGAAGCTCTACGTTCTTTCGTTCCTTTACATGGTGTGCGTTGCTTTGATCTCGCCTGCATCCCGGTAGTTCACACCCATTAATGATGTTGTGTCTAGCAATTCTCAACCCCTACAATCGGATAAGCGACCTACGACGTTCATTTCGACGCTCACTGTGCCAACGGAGATTATGTATCCACGTACGCGGGACGCCCGAGCAGACACTGTGTGCAGTGAAATCATTGTCGCGGAGCGTGGGCGGGTAAGGACCGTAGACTTTGCCGTGTAGTCTACAGTCTTCGTTTTCGACCAATGGGGTGGCGGGACCGGATCTCTTGACGTCATGTCGGGAGAAAAAATTTCGGCAGTTTTGGGACTGTGCGGAATGTTAGTAAGAGAACCTGGGCAGATATTCGTACACTTTGACACAACGCCGAGACGAAGGCGCGCTTGCCCCCCATTCGAGGCTATAATTCCTCCTGTAGACAGAAATGGATGTGCGCGGGAACACTAGAGAGAATAAGGTCATAGTAATTATACATACACATCATACTGGTCATAGGTAGCAATCCGAAACTAAAAGTAAAAAGAATCACATATAACACTGGGAAATGAAACCGGGTTTCCAAAAATTAATCGGGTTTGTGCGAGACAAGCGCCGAGGCCGAGCGTGGTTCGCACGCACGCAACCGCCGCTCGTGCCTCCGGCGGAACACACAGTGACACCCGCCATCACACCGGTGTGCCTGCATTGGCTGCACAAGACGTCTGGCAGCATGAGAGGGTCGAGGAATTGGTGCGAAACTACTCGTCTATTTCCTTGGTGTCTCGAATCGGTTTGTGTCACGCTCTGCGAGGGCGTCTGTAGACAAGGGGGATCAAATTTGTTAAAAATTGCACAGGGCCCAAGTGTTCAGCCATACCTCATTGTTGCTGAGTTTTGGTCCACACCACTTCCCTGCTCACACATCTCGAACTCCTCAGATATTCCTAGTTCATGTACCCCCACCTAAATTTCCTTCTTTGGGTCTCACTGGACCCTGGGCTCAAGGGTCTTCTGCTCCATCAGAGTCCGTGATCCAATATCGAGTGCATGTCCACATTGGGTAGGCACTGTCCTGACATCACGGAGCTCCCCTGAAGGGGACCAGCAAGCCCGACGACACCTCCCTCCTGCGACAACTTCCTGCGACTACTGCCAGTGATTCAATGAAAGAACAGGGCCACAATATGCGCACGTATGCCATGCCACGTCTCCCTCAAGCTATTGACACGGGCGTCAATGTGTTCTTCCATGCATGGATGCCTGCGGCGATCAGCGCGCTGAGCATTGCGTATGATGCTAGCGTGCTGCCCGTGTTCCATCTCACCACCACCACCACCACCACCTAAACACCATGGGCTCGACGTCGACGACATGACTGTGGCCACCGCAATTGCGCATAGCCTTGATCACCCACCACCTCAAGACCACAGATACAACACCAATGCCACTGCGAATGCCACCACCGCAAATGCCCTAGTCATAATGGCGACCACTTCATCACGTATACGCTATCTCATATGTTTTTGTTTTGGAAAACCAAACATATGTAGGAGCAACATACCTTAATAGGAAGGGTGAGTCTCACCCGGCTGACAACTATGATGAAAGGTTGACCCCCGGCAATTTATTCCCATTCCCGGTCCCCTTTGTTAGTAAGTTGTTACGTTCAATGGTTATCGGCGCTTTGTTCGTCGACATCTTGAAACTCTCAAAAATTTCAAGACGGAAGACTCCATATACTGTAGGCACCAGACTAAACCTTCCAGGGCACCACCCGACGCTCTTCTGATAGACGCGAATGGCTGAGTCCGCGACTCCGCGTCTATAAATGACCTTAAATAGTTGGTCGCATGTTCTCTCATCGCAACATTTGAACCTCTACCTAAGCTTGGCCCCAAACCCACATTTTCATTCCCTCCTTCTGACCGTCTCTGCGTCGGATCCGCCAGTTCTCAGGGACAGCACCATGTCCACTTCGGCTCCACTAACGCGGTTCCCACAGGCGCAAACCTCGATGCTAGGTTCAGGCGTCGCAGGTTTATTCATCCAGGGGATAGAATCCGGTCTCGTCTTTGCCCAGTTCTCTCAGTGGTTCTACGGGTCTGACCGCAACGAGAGCTCACTTTTATCTGCCGTTGTCGTGTTTGTCACCGTAGTTGGATTGTACGCTTCTTCCACGTATACCGTGTGACCCCATTATCTATTTCCGTTTATGAAGTGTGCAGTCCGGAGTATGCTTTGCGTCTGCTTGGTCTCAGTACGTACAGCATTTTGGGGTGTTCGTACGTATTGCTTTGTTCTTTGCTTGCTGCGTCGGTGACACACCTTTAACGCTTGAGTTGCGCCTAAGCTGCTCCCGGCGTGGTCGTTTTATTTTCAGTCAATTCCAGTGCGTGGAAAATCCCTCTTGTTTCATAGCTTTTAATCCGTTTCTAGACCCTATTCATATCGGTTCCCGTTCAAGCTTTGATGATTCGACGCTGTTATTACGTTAGTTCTCAACCATATCATAAAGCCTCAATTTGACTAGAACAACTAGCTTTCGAGAAAGAATCTGTTCATCATCGTCAGTAGCTTCGCCCGGCACAGGGAGTACGCTTAACTGTTCTTTATCCAGACGCCACTCGTGTTACTGCTAGTGGTCTCGATAGTCGTCTCACTGTGGTCAACAGCTTCAATCATTCGATTTGTGATCAGTATCAAAGCGAAAGACCCCAGTCCATCGCTTGAAAGGATTGGCATATCTTGGCTTTGTAAGCACTCAGCTAATTGGTCCAATTCCTAGAGGTGCCCTTTCCTGAAACATCACAGACTTGATTTCTATACTTCTCCCCTCGGGTAGGTTTCCCATCGCTCATAATATGCTACAAACGCTCGATCTCTCACAGTGCTCGACCTCATTCTTACTGGTATCTGTGCGTCGTCCATGCCTCCAGTGACATCGTCTCCGCGTCCTTACTATCGATTTTACCACGCCAAGTGCTTTATTACCTCACCCGAACGATGAAGCAGGTGTATGCCACCCGCACACGCAAGGTATGTCTCACGTCCTTATGGAGGATCTCCCTTGTGTGTGCTTAGCTTCTGTTGGGAATCATAGCGACTCTCTCGTCTTACGAACATCGTATGGCAATCTGCACTGCCACCGACTCTCTGCACCATCTGCCTGTGCGTGCTCTATGTCCAATTCTCGACCATGCATCAAGTAAGTGCCCCAAATCCTGCCCCTGTCCAGGATAACTCCGGCACCCTGTTCGTGAGAGCTCACTAGAGCGACGGGTGTTGACTATCGGCCTCCCGTTCTTAGGAAAAACTGATGCACTGGCCAAAGGTTATCCAGGCGACGATTGGGAAGCTCTACGTTCTTTCGCTGTTTTACATGATGTTTGTCATTTCGACCTTGTTTGCGTCATTTTCTCGATGGTTCACACCATTTCTGACGTCGTGTCAAGCAATACTCAGCCTCTACAACCGGACGAGCTACCGACAACATTCATATCGACGCTCACCGTTCCAACGGAGGTTATATATACACGTACGCGGGACGCCCGAGGGGGAGACATTTCGCGCAGTGAAATTGTCACGGAGCGTGGGCCGGCAAGGGCCGTAGACTTTGCTGTGTAGTCAATCGTGATACAGTCACCGTTTTACGGTTCCTTTTTTCTCTCGTCTTTGTATTACTGTACAGAAGACCCGAACCCGGGATACTTGATCGTATTCGGTGGCATTAATCGGCAAGTGTGACAAACGGCCAATTCTTGTTCTGGCGACACAATAGGATTTTTATTTGAAAAATGGTTGGAGGGGGTTAATAAATGGTAGTAGACACTGTATATCTAATTCAGTAGCAATTTGACAAGGAATAAGCGAGAGAACCAAAGTGTCCGAACAGAGGAGTGTCCGAAGTGGTGGTATTATACAGTTAATGATACTGTACAGTTGTCGGCGTACTGTAGTACAGTACGGTCGACTAGACTGTACTATAAAAGGAAGGTGTGGCCCCGTGGTGTGGGGTCTCCGCTGAGTCTGGCCCTGGTAATTTATTTCCATCCCCAACCCCCCTTGTCGCTGTCAAAGGTTGTCAGCGCTTTGTTTGTTGTCGACTTGAAACACTCAAATTTTCAAGACGGATGATTCCATATACTGCAGGCTCTTGCTTGGTCCTTCGTGGCGACCTGATCTTCGGTAGAATCTTGTGGTTTCTGCTCTCAAGTTGACCTGCACCTCATTGCAAAGATGAGTCTCGCTAGTAGTTTTTTTTTTTTTTTTTTGGTTTCCAGTGACTCTATCATGCTGGAACCAAGACCGTCACTCAAGGCTCTGGAATGACAGCCTAAAGCGGGAGGTAACTGTTCTAAGAGGTAGGAAAAGATGTAGGTCAAACCCCCAGGCACCCATACATGTAGCCGTTTTGATCGACGCGAATGGCTGACTCCGCGACTCCACGTCTACAACTAGAAATGACCTTAAATAGTCGATCGCATGGTCTTGCATCGCAGGATTTAAAGAAGACTCTACCCCAACTCCGCATTTTCATTATCTCCCTCTCACCGTCTCTGCATCGGATCCACTAGTCCGCAAGAACGGCATCATGTCCAGTTCGGTTCCGCAATTCCCACAAAGTCAAGCCTCGGTGCTCGGTCCAGGCATTGCGGGTTTGTTCATCCAGGGGATAGAATCTGGACTCGTCATTGCCCAGTTCTCTCAGTGGTTCTATGTGTCTGACCGCAGCGAGAGCTCACTTCTATCTGCCGTTGTCGTGTTTGTCACCGCAGTTGGACTGTATGCTTCTTCCAGACTTTTTAACGTGTGACTTCAGGCTCATTGTCTATTTCTGTTTATGAAGTGCTCAGTCCGGAGTATGCTTTGCATCTGCTTGGTCTAAGTACGTACAGCACTTTGGGATATTCGTACGTGTTGCTTTGCTCTCACTTGCGGCGTCGTTGACACCTTTAACGTTTGAGTTGCACCTTAGTTACTCCCGGACTGGTCGGATTACCTTCAAGTAATCCCAGTGCGTAGAGAATTCCTCTTATTTCTTAGTACTATAGTCCCTAATCCCAATTCGTAGACCCTAGTCATATCAGTTCCCGTTCAAGCTTTGATGATCCGACGCTGCTATTACGTTCGTTCTCAACCATATCATATACCCCTCATTTAACTTGAACATCCAGCTTGTGAGAAAGAACCTGTTCATCATCGTCAGTAGCTCCGCCCATCACCGGGAATACGCTGAACCGTTCGTTACCCAGACGTCACTTGTGTTACTTCTGGTGGCCTCGATAGTCATGGCACTATGGTCGACAGTTTCAATCATCCATGTTGTGACCAGTATCAATTTGAAGGACCCCGTCCCCTCGTTCCAAAGGATTGGCATATCTTGGCCTTGTAAGGACTCAACCCGTTCCTAGAGAAACCCTCTCTGAAACTTCACAGACTTGATTTCTCTGCTTCTCCCCTCGGGTAAGTCTGCCATCGCTCATAATATGTCGCAAACATTTGACCCCTCTCAGTGCTCGACCTCATTCTTACTGGCATCTGTGCGTCCATGCTTCCGGTGACACATGGTCTCCGCGTACTTATCATCGAATTTACCACGCCAAGTGCTCCATTACCTCACCCAAACGATGAAGCAGGTGTATGCTACCCACACACGCAAGGTATGTCTCATGTCCTTATGGGGGATGCCCCTTCTGTATGCTCAGCTTCTGTGGGAACTATAGCGACTCTCTCGTCTTACGAACGTCGTATGGCAATCTGCACTGCCACCGACTCTCTGCACCATCTGCCTATGCGTTCTCTATGTCCAATACTCGACCGTGCGTCAAGTGAGTACCCTAATTTCTGCCCCTGCTCAGGTTTTTTTTTGGCGTCTTGTTCGTGGGGGCTCACTGGAGTGGCGGACGCTGACTATCGGCTTCCCGTTCCTAGAAAACACTGCAGTACTGGCTGACGGTCATCCAGGCGATGATCGGGAAGCTCTACGTTCTTTCTCTCTTTTACATGATGTGCGTTGCTTCGATCTTGCCTGCATCACGTTCTCGGTGGTTCACGCCATTGCTGACGTTATGTCTAGCAACACTCAACCTCTACAATCGGGCGAGCGACTTACAGCGTTCGTATCGACGCTCACTGTGCCAACGGAGTTTGTGTATTCACGTACGCGGGACGTACAAGGGGGAGACGTTTCGCACAGTGAAACTGTCGCGGAGCGTGGGCCGACAAGGACCGTAGACTTTGCCGTGTAGCCAATGCAGTCACCGTTTTCAACTCTTTACAGTCCCTATTTTTCTTTCGTCTTAGCATTACTGTATAGAAGACCCAAACCTAGGACGCTCGGTCGTATTCCCAACAACTTGTCGCATAGTGCATTACTTCCTTCGCACACACTCTCCCAAGTCCTTACGCGTCGCACTGTTGCGGTAGTAGTTAGCATGTGACAAGCACACACGTCTCTACCAGGAATGTCATCTCTATTCTATTATACTAGCTCTTCACTGACTGGTTGTATTCTGGTCTGTGCCTTACCTTACCTGCTGCTTCAATACCAGGATAATACTTTGAACAGCACTCAGCGAGCACTCAGCCTTAGTGGCCATCCATACAGGGGCAAGCCTCAGGAGCTAACGTAGTTAAATACTAAGGTTGGCCGACAAAAACCGACTTACTTCGTTATTGGGGACGGCCACCTGCGCTTTTCTGCTAAGCGCTGTTGAGCAGTAAAGCGCCTCTGAACCTCCTTTCTAAAAGGGATATCTGACATAATCTACACCTACACGCTTCCCTGTACGACGATGTCGTTGATGATGACGCCTTCACCATCTAACTACGTCATCACACTAAGTTCATATATATCTAAGAAAAAGGCCTCATCAGGCTCACGCCATCGCAAGCCGATGTGCACGTCTCAGGCTTCAAGGGGCTCTCTGCCCAATTTGTCCTGGACGCTGTCACGGTCGTACTCCCCATGCTGTGTGTTGGTACAAAAACATCCAGTCCTACGAGGAACATCCACAGCCGGTGAGGCGCTGACCTCTTCCGCCCCTGAACCGCCTGCGGCATGGCGAAGTCGACCTCTTTTAATTCGGATGAGGAAAGGGACGCGGAGGCTGAGCATGTCACGGCGTATGCCGCCAAGAAAGCAAACAAGTCCAAGATGATAGCCAACGTCTGTGTCCTCGCCTTTGTGATGTCCTCTTTCATCTAACCCTTGTAACTCTCCCAGTCTGTCGTCGTCCTCAAGGTCAAACCGTAAGGTGATAAAGCTGATATGGATGTGTTGGAAGAGAATATATGCGCTCCATCAAGATGGACGGTCTCATGTGGGGCGCAAGCAAACTCGTCTCCATTGGCTATGGTATTCGCAGACTCTATATTATACTCGTTGGTTTGTATCTTACTTGGGTATTGTCGCCTCATAATTGGTCTCACACATGTTAACCGAGGATGAGCTCCAGGAGAGAATTGTCGAGTTTGAGGATCATGTCCAGAGCTCTGATATAGCCACGGTGCAGAGTAGGCGTGCAAGAATTTATTGCGTCAAGCACGGGTCCGATTTTCATTCCACTGAGCTGTAAGTTGCGAGAGTGGGTGCGGCACTGTGGGTCATGCAGTTAACGGCGGCGTTGGAACTGCTTGTGGCTACTAAGAAGGCGTTAGGGTGTTGGTGCCAAGCCAATGAACATATCTTGATGGAATGTAACTTGTGGTCGAATCGCTCATCCAGAACCTGGCGAAAAGGTACATCCAAGTACAATGATCTCAGAAATCGGAATTCAGTCCATCCATTCAACGTTCTGGGTCACCACAATTGGCCCGACTACTGCGCTCTATTCTCTAACTTAGTAGTCACTGTGCTGCCATTCATCGAACCTTCCACGTGTAGTTATAGTGCTACAATGTAATAACTACATCCGTACCCGGTCGTATACTGCGGAACATAAAATTAATTTGGGGTTAAAAAAGAAAGAGTCACTAGTACATACATATTGATGTCTAGCGGCGTCCCTGAGTACTAAGTAGGTGGTTTACTTCTCCTCTGCTCGTCAATTATTTCCTCTGATCTCATAAAGTCGGGTGTCCCGAGACCTGTAACCAATAGTGCGTAGAGTCAGCCAACGTCGAAAATGAAGAGACCCAAGTCCGGCAACGCACACCGGATCCCACCCAGCGAACCTGTTAGTTCTACAGCCCGGGTTCGTGCCAGATGTGATGCCGTTGAGGCCCGGGAGGCCAATGCTGTAGAATCAGGGGTCGAGGAAGCTGAGCGAGGGCTCGCTTTCGAAATGAGGTAGTCGTTCAGCAGCGAAATAATACCTACCATTGTTTGTGCGTTGGGCGGTCAGCCGGGTGTTTGAGGGCGGACTACGGCAGAAGAAAGGAAGGAAAGAAGCACGGGCGTCGCGGAACTCGTGCCGTGCCACTTTTCGTATCACCCTTTTAGGACAATCTTGGAGTTGAACGCCTACGCAGAGATATCGGATAGGCCGCGGCCATAAAGACTACACAAATACAAATAAGATAAAGTCACGTCACGTCAGTGAACTTACTTAAAGAGGCCCTCATACTTGTCGCCGATGCTCTTGAGGTAGGGCGCAGGGCTTTCGCCTGGTAGGGCGAGCGCGCAAAGTACGGTAGTTCGAGAAGTCGCCTCCGGAGAGAATCACGGCGACCTCGGTGTTTTCATCCTTCGTGCCACCAACGCTAGTGACATATGGACCTACGAAAGTGTAGTGGTGTTGCGAGAAACTTATATCTACGTCTATGTATCGCTTTCATACAGAGAAAAAAAAACGCTACACGTATAGGATGCGGGGAGCTGGAGGAGGAACCGGACACCCCCGGAGCTGAGCCGGACCAAACAGGCCCCCTTGCCGACGCCCTCGTCACCGGTTGCGAAGAGGACGCTGACGCCACGTGTGCCAAGCAGTGCGAACAGGTCGCGCAATCAATATGCAAGCCCTCGCGGAACCTCGTGCTTGTTGCTGTTGTATGACATACTGATTGTCTGTGGGATGCTCTTTTGTTCGAACACATACTTGAGCCACTTGAGGTATGGATCTGTGGGCGAACCCGTCTCACCGCTTGTGCTGTAGTAAGTTGTTCCGTATCGGGAAGGTTGTGGTCCCGGCGAACTGGACGTCGAGATTGGCCTCGGCGCCAAGGTCGCTCGGGTCGTTCCCGCCGCTGTTAACCTGCACGACAGTAAAGGTCGCATCTTCCCCGTCGATTCGAGATTCCTTTGTGAATTTCGTCAGGTCCCGCGGGTTCGGGACACTGCATGAGATAATCCGCAATCCCAGTCGCGTTCTGGTTCACTGCGGCTGGCACGTAGCCCAACGTGTTGTACACTCAGTGCAGGTACGCCCGCGTGACGACAGATATTTTGACCTTCGGCAGTACCGTCACGAGCTCCTCTAACCCCGCCTTTGCCCGTGCCGCAGCTACCCCACGGGGGTGAATTTATTCAACTGTGTACGGGAAGAGCCGAAGTACGTCGTCAGTGCGACGGTTTGAATGTGCCCATGCAGGGCCTCGAGGTGCGAATAGCCGACGTGCGAAGAACGGTGTTTTTCGTCCCGACATGCTGGTAGGGCTGGTACGAAGCGCCGAGGATATCGGCGGTCCGAGGCACGGGCCCACCGATGACCTCCAGCCAGTTGGCGCTGAGCGTCATTGAGACGGAGGACGGGAGAATGCAATGGTTCCCGAGCCAGGATTTGACAAGGTTGAGCGTGTCTCTGGATGCGGAGCAACAAGCCCTGCTACCTGCTCATTAGATAGGTGTGCGCCATATCTTCAACGAGATAGTGGCACATATGGGTTTATGCATGCGCGGATGGGTGGGGTCGCCGACCTCGTGGAGCGCGTCCGTCAAGGCATTCTCGTGTGTCGCTTCAATCTTGCCTGCATCTCTCGGTGATTCACACCATTTCTGACGTCGTGTCTAGCAACACTCAACCTCTACAATCGGCTGCCCTTTTTTCCCTTTTGTCCTTGCATTACACACTGCCAGTGTATAGGAAGCCCGAGACGCTTGGTCGTTTTCTTAATAACTTGTCGCATAGCTTTTCGGCAGCGACTCGTAAAATTCGTCAAGAAGGCTAAGCACTACATGCTTCTCGATGGACGGCTGTGGCGATGACAATATTGCGAACACGACCAAGACTTGCGAAGACGGCGGTTCTCAGTGGCCAGTAGCGCCCCGCGTGTTTTGGGTAGACCACACGACTATTCGAAAGTCGACCCGCTAATATACGCCCATGGTATTAAACCCTTATTTTCTCCCAACACTATTCTTGAGGCCTTGAGGCTTTCCTCACTCCCGTCATTACCAACTCCGGACCTGTGACGAGGACCTAGCCAAAATCCGCGACCTAGTCACACAGAGTCGAGTCGCGGCCGTTCGCACGCCAACACAACCCATGCCGTTTCCTCTAAACTTGGCGATCTCGTTTTCGTCCGTAACTCTGCGTCAGAGACCGATCATAGTCACAAGACTAAGCCCCGGTTCTGGGAGTTGTCAGGAAGACCCGCAATGGATCCTATCAGCTTGCCGAACTCGACGGCGTGCTCTCTCGACTCTGCTAACTTACTTTGTGTTCCAACTAGTTCCTTATCACGCACGCATTCATTTTGTTGCTTGTACTTCGTTTCGAATCCTGTCGGATCCTTGGACTTTCTGCGCTATTCGTCGGCCTCACTCTTCGTATTTCCTCTTTTGCGTTTCAGCTTCGATCTCCATTCGGACATGATTTAGCAGCTCTTTGTTCGACCCTCTTTGTCATTCGAATACCTTCGTACGATACTCTCTTCGCTTCGATTCACTCTTCCTTACTTCTTCTCCCTCTTATACTCTTACCCATGGTGGCTCTTTGTGTAATACTGTAAGCTGCAAATTTTGACGAATATCAGTACCGAGTTCCTAGGTTCCAGTCTTTCCTCTGTATCCCGTCTAAGTCCTCTAGTGAGACAAACAACAGCCATTCCCTTCCGACATCGTCTTCGACGCTTTCCCAACATTCTCTCAACATCTTCTTGACAACACCTATCGTTAACTAATGAGCCTCGTTTAAGGGCATCATACCCAACCTGTAGTTGTTTCCTTCGTGCTTTCTTTTGGTTTCAATTCGGCTTTCCTTTTCTTCCTCTAACTATTTGTCATTCGCAGAAAACGGATCTTGATAGAAGTACTGACAAAAAGTACAGAAGAAACCCGAAGTCGCTAATGGTCATTTTACAGGTAACGTTGGCGAGTGCGAACGCATATAGTCGCTTTTTCGGGTTGGATATTGACGCATCACCTTTCTCTTGCGGGTCTTCGCTCTCGGTCTCACCCATACGGATCGTAAGCCACAAACATTCCAATTCGTTGTTTTTGACCAGTCGAACCGGATTTTTGGTAGGAGCAACGTGGCACTTTCAGACACTACAATCGACCGCATCGTGACGTCTACGCAAGGAGAGCGCTACTGGTGTGTGGGGGAATTGAGGGAAGATGTGAAGGGACGAGCCGATATACTCGGCTTGGCGTGCGCTTATCGTATACTAACTCTAGTTACATTAACAGAGTGACGCATAGGGAGAGTGTGTGCGTAGGAGCGAAGGAAGTAATGAGTGTGGCAGGGTATTAGGGATATGACCAAGTGTCCTAGGTTCGGGTCTTCTGTACAGTAATGCAAAAATGGACGTAAAAAAAGTTGAAAAACGGAACCCGAGATTGTGTCGACTACACGGCAAATTCTACAGTCCTTGCAGGTCCAGACTCTGTAGCAACGCACGCACTGTCTCCCGCTCGGGCGTCCAGTGTACGTGCATACATAACCTCCATTGGCACAGTGAGCGTCGATATGAACGTTGTAGGTCGCTCATCTGATTGTAGAGACTGAGTATTGCTAGACACGACGTCAGATAATAGTGGTGAACCACCGATATGCAGGTGAGATCGAAGTGACGCACACCATGTAAAACAGCGAAAGGACGTAGAGCTTCCCGACCATCGCCTGTACAACCGACAACCACATCTGCAGTTCTTTCTAAAACGGGAAGAAGATAGTCGGCGTCCGTCACTCAAGTGAGCTCCCATGAACAAGACGCCAAAAGAGTCCTGAGTAGGAGCAGAAAATGGGGCACTCACTTGAGGCGCGATCCCAAAACGGATATACATTGCGCACATGCAGATGGCGCAGACAGTCGGTGGCAGCGCAGATTGCCACACGATGTTCGCGAGACGAAAGACTCGCTATAGTTCCCAACAGAAGCTAAGCCCACACTACGGGCATCCTCTATAAGCACGAGACACACCTTGCGTTTGTGGGCGGCATACACCCGCTTCATCGTTCGGGTGAGGTGGTAAAGCACTTCGTGTGAAAATTAAGTACGAGAAGACAACGTCACGGGAGGCACGGAAGACGCACAGATTCCAGTAAGAGCGAGATCAAGTACTGAGAGAGGTCGGATGCTTGCGGCATGTCATGAGGGACAACAGACATACCTGAGGGGAGAAGGATAGTCATTAGGTCTGAAAATGTTTCAGAGTGGGTTTCTCTAGGAATGGGTTGAGTGCTCACAGGGCCAAAATATTCCGCTTAGTTGGCCCAGGCGAACGGGGTCATTCGTTGTGATAAGGGCCACAGATTGAAGAGTTAACACCGTCGACCACAGTGACACGACCGTCGAGGCCACTAGAAGTAGCACGAGCGGCGTCTGAGTAAGAAACGGTTCAGCGTACTCTCGGTGACGGACAGAGTTACTGACGATAATGAACATGTTCTTGCTCACAAGCTGGTTGTTCTAGTCAGACAGGAGGGACTATGGGACGTGATTAAAAACGAACGTAATAGCAGCGTCGTATCATCAAAGCTTGAACGGGAGCCGACATGACCAAAGTCTACAAACGGGATTAGAATTTATGAGATACGAGAAATTCTCCACGTACTGGGATTGACTGAACGTAATCGCCCCAGTCCGGGCACGGCTGAGGCACAACTAAAGCGTTAGAAGTAGGTCACTGACAAAGCGGGAGAAAGGTGACACGTACGAACATCCCAAAATCCGTTACGTACTTAGTCCAAGCAGATGCAAAGCATACCCCGGACTGTGCACTTCGTAAACAGCAAGACAATGAGGTCACGCAGTTCGAAGTCTCGAAGACACGTACAGTCCAACTACGGTCACAAACACGATGATGGTGGACAAAACGGAGCTCTCGCCGCGATTGGGTACGGAGAACCACTGAGAGAACTGGGCGATGACGAGACCGGATTCTATCCCCTGGACGAATAGGCCTGCAATGCCTGCACCGAGCACCGAGGTTTGAATGTGCCTAAAGCCTGGGGGTGGCGGTGGCGGTGGCGGTGGTAGCTGCGCTAGTGGAGTAGAACTAGACATAATGGTGTCTCCACGAAATGGCAGGTCCAACGCAAAGATGGTAAGGGAGAGGTAACGAAAATGCGTTGAGGTTCAACGCAATGCGATAGATAAGCGACCAGCTATTTAGGGCCAGCTGTTAGACGCTGGAGTCGCGGGCTCAGCCATTCGCGTCGATCAGAAACAGTTCAAAATGGCTAGGTTATACGTACCGGTGCCTGGAGGATTTGGGCTGGTGCATTTTGGGCTATCTCCGACCCGCAAACATTTTTTCTTACCGCGCCTCATACCACAGCTGCCTTCGCTTTGTATTATCACGACTAGAACCTTGAGGCTTGAGCTTGAGTCCCGGTCTTGACCTCGTCACGATAAGAGTCGATTGGAAACCCGAAAGATCCACTAGCCTTGCAATGGAGTGCAGGTCAACACAGAAGAAAGAAACAAGGTTCCGAAGGTCAAGGCTGAGAAAAATTTTTGAGGGTTTCAAGACAACGACGAATAGAGCGGATAACCTTACTTTGAATGTGGCCCCTTCTTTTATTATACGGGCGCTGATGCTGGTGGCTTGATCTAGACTGACGTCGAATAACACAAATCTAGTATTTCCGACGTGCAAAAATACTTGTGTTGTCCATTCCTCGCATCGCGTGCAAGTGTGGAACCTGTTGAAACGAAAGATTGCTGTTAGGCTTGGGTGTGTATTTCAAATAATTTAATTAATTAAAGCCTATGACTTGTCAATGGTTAATTACACAATACTATTACTGCTTGCGAGTCCATTGCTAAGCGCTAAACTCCTAAGCGCTGAACTTGCGTCTGTCCAGCCTGAGGTACCGGTACTTTTCGAGCTTCTGATCAATGCACATAACTTAGCTCAGTCCGCATCTACTACACCTAATTTAGTTGGTTGCATGTTCTCGCATTTGAATTTCTACCCCAAGCCCGCATCTTCCTTCATTCCCTCTTACTGTCTCTGCATCGGATCAGCTAGTTCGCGGGGACAGCATTATGTCTGGTTTAGTTCCACCACCACCCCCGGGTCACGGTTTCACGTAGAGTCAAGCCTCGGTACTTGGTCTGGGCGTCGCATGCTTATTCATCCAGGGGATAGGATCCGGTCCCGTCTTCTTCCAGTCCTCTTAGTGGTTCTCTGTTCCTGAGCACAACGAGAGCTCTGATTTATCTACTGTCGTCATATTTGTGACCGTAGCTGGGCTGTACGCATCTTCCAGGCTCTTAACTGCATGACCTCATCATTTATTTTCGATCACGAAGTGTGTAGTCTGAGATATGCTTTGCATCAGTACGGTGTAATTACGTACAGCAGTTTGGGGTGTTCGTGCGTGTTGTCTTTCTCCCGCTCGCTGCACCGGTGACACGCCTCTAACGCTTAAGTTGTGCGTCGTGCCTCAGTTGCTTCTGGGCTGGGAGGATTACATCCACCCAATCCCGGTGCGCGGAGGGTCCCACCTGTCTGAGGCTGTCTCACGTCTCCTAATCCCGTTTACAGACTCCGGTCGTTTAGTTCCCGTTCAAGCATTGATGATCCGACGCTGCTATTACGTTCATTCTTGACCTTACTGTATCTCATAGTTCCTCCCACTTGACTAGACCGACTAGCTTGAGGGAGAGAACATGTTTATCGTCGTCAGCAGCTCTGCCTGTGACCGAGAGTACGGCGTACGCTGAACTGTTCCTTACTCATACTCCGCTCGTGTTACTCCTCTTGGCCTGTCACTGGTCAATAGTGTTAACCTTTCGTCGTTACACTGGCACTGTGATGGAGCCCCTCATCTTACTCCACTCAGCGGGGATCTGCCAATGACAGGCAAGTGCAGCCTAAGCAGGCTCCAGAAGGATTTTTGGACTCTATCTTCAACACGCCACGATGTGCCAGTGGGCGACATCATGTTGACAAATTGGAAGAAGGGCGGCTCAGCCCTTCTGTCACTTTTACAGTAGCGGCCCAGTTGTCGTTGTCCGTCAGGGTGGGTTTCAGCATCATGATGGCCGTAGTACCTCTGACACGAATCCAGGGTGTGAATGTAATCGATACGCCTCCTTACACCATTGATTATCTAAGAATTCTGCACGTTGCTCCTCGAGCAGCATCATGATCGCCCGTCAAGTTGTCTACTAGTATCACCTCCTACATTCAGTCGTCCTGCCAACGAAACTTCACCGGCCTCACCAACCACCCTTACTCAAGTTACGCAACAAGATCCTTGCTGGGTCGCTAGTAGCTGGCTATGCTGCAGACAGAAATACAGTATATCAGATACTTATTTTGTCCACAATGGCACCCCCAGCACAAATTTCTTACTCCCTCCCACCTCCTCGGATCTCCCTCTATTCCATTACACGCACGTCATACCTCCGCATGGCCCTTATCACGCAATACATCCTCCACGCCGCGCTCGGCGGGCAGCAGCGCACCGAAAACACGGGGTGACTCGGCCATGCATACTCATGCAGCGTGCATGCGGAAGGCGGGAGGGTGGTGTCTACGCGCTCCCGGAGATAAACGTTGCGGGATCCTGGAAAAAATGATCGTGCTGGGCTCTTCTCCATTGTTGGGAGAAAGACAAGAAGACTTTGAAGGAAAAGGGTACATTGGAGGACAACTCTACATACTGCAATGGTGGCTCGCGACTTATGCGCCAGACTGGGATACGGCGGTGCAGATACAAATGTGCTGAAGTCGAGTGACAAGGCATCGAGAACCTGACACTGCGCATCCCCGTGTCTGACAGCCCTCGAAGATGCGAAAGTATGTTGATCTGTGCCAAGAAGTGCCAAGGCGCAGCGTAGGGGGAAGGTGAAGGGAAGCACCCAGAGTACCGTAGCATGGGTGCATTTGGCGTGCTCGGTATGCGGGGATGGGAACTCATGCGGTCGTAACTAACGATGAAACGAGGAAACATGCGGCAAGACCAGGGACTGCTGGTACCAGAGCGTGCAGGAACCGCTATTCCTTGTACGCTAAAAACGAGAACACCGCCTCAGTTCCATATACAGTATGGAGTAGCGGCTTGAGCGAGAGCACTCTTTGCATAAAGGCTAGATCGGCACTGCAGGACGAAAGTACGCAGGTCCTGCAAAAAGTGGGAGTGCTTGCCAGTGAACGACATAGTAGTGCCAAGGTGCAGAGCCGTATAAGGGAGACACGGACGAAGTGTTGATGTATGTGATGTAGACCGAGGAGAGGGAGTGCACGGGTGTGGTCGACATCATCGAACATAGGTGATTAATATCGATTAATTATCGCTACAGCGAGTACGTACTGCATTTGTACACAAACTGAAAGCAAATGGCATTAGTCACGTGAATGGGACGGGAAGGCCAGGGGATGGCGTTAAACCTCACTAAGTCAGGCCGCACTGCAGCTACGTCGACAGACGGAAGAAGTCGTACGGAGAAACAGAAGACACACGAATGCCTAGATAATGAATTGAAGGTATGTCCATCGTGAGGGGGCTAAACAAGGTGAACACGAGTCCGTGCCAGTACTTAAGTGATGACATTGATGATTGACCCGACCATTGATTACGTATCAGGGCACTTCTTTCCGACCCTAACTGCCGGGTGCATTCGTTGCCGTGTGCACGCTCGGGCCTCTCGTAAATGGGAGACATGCGACACGAGGACTTGGTGGATCAGGAGAGCTTGAGGCCCAATTTAGCTCTGGAGCCAATAGTAATTTCATTGAGACTGCCCGTCAATTTTTTTTTTAATTTAAATTCATTAATAGAACCGAGGCACAGACCGGTCGTCCCGGTCGTCGTAAGGACATTTGTATCGTAGGGCGCCCTTATTCTACTAGGTAACTAAGTGTTTGGAATATCAGGGAGGTTAGAACAAGCAGACGCGTGGGTTTGTTGGGAGGCTCGAGGCCGCAGGCCGCAGGGGTCGCGTCATATGGTGGGCACTGAGTACCATGGTCCCGATATTTGGTCCTTCAGAAGGGCTCCAATGAACTCGGGCAGGCGTGCAGGTGAGGGGATATCGTTGAGGAAGTTCGGAAGCATTTCAGCCCCTTTTCAGATGCCAGTGGAGAAAAGTGTCTTGGGCTGGTTCAAGAAGGTGGCAGTGGAAGAGAAGGTGGTTGAATGTACGTTCTACGCCGCATTTGCGGAGAACGTCCTCAGGGAGGAAGCTAGGGCTGAAGCGTCAGGTGTATTCGACGGTGAAGACGTGGCCAGTCGCGAGTCTGAGGGTAGTTGAGACAGTGGAGCGGGATGGTTTGGATTTAGCTGAGGTAGCCGCGTTCCATAATGATTAATGACTGGTGGATGAGGGCGAACTGGTGTGAGTACGACACCTTTATCTTCAACCTGCCTGCACGCCCGCTTCGCCTCCAAGCTGTGGATGTCCTTTAGAGCTAGGCAGATGCGTATTAGGAGGTGAAGTCATCCCCCGTCAATCGTTCTGAGCTGCTTGACCCCTTCCCGGATGCAAAGACTATGCGAGGGCGTATTTGAGTAGTTATTCGACAATAACAATGGCACAAGATTGAATTGAATTATTTAAAATGCTGTACATTGCACTACCAAAATGCAATTCTTGAGAATGTCAACGGCCACTGGTCGCCTTTTACCCAGTGCCCTATTGTATTGAAGTGCTCCACACTTGCATGGGATACAGGGAAAGAACAAATTAATGAAGGCGTCGTGTCGTTGCATCCTACCAGTACAAGTGTTTTGCTTTGCATCATGATTCTCCTGATTTGCAGTGTTTGACGTCAGTCCAGCTCAAGCCGCCATATCAGCGCTTGTCAGTTAAATATATTTCGTCGTCGTCTCGGAACTGTCCAAATTTTGTCTGGATATTTCAAAAACGTCAAAACGGAAGACTCTCTATATAGGGCTTGGTCCATGAAGCTAACGCGATCTTGGTCTTCGGAATCTTTGTGCTACCTCCTGTGTCGACCTGCACTCAGTTAAAGTCTCTAGGGGACCTTTCGGGTTCCCAAGTCTTATCATACTGGGACCAAGGCTGAGACTTAAGTAAGTCACTCAAGGATCCCGTCGTGACATCCTAAAGGGGGTATGGGGTGGGAGAAGAAAGTTTACGACAGCCAAAATTGAATCAGGTCCAAGTACCCCACCCCTAAGGCACCCACTAGGACATCTAGCCGTTCTGATAAATCGAATGGTTGAGCGCACGGCCTGGCATCCACAACTGACCTTACAGTATGAATAAATAAATGGTCGCAGCACTTGAAAGCTTGAATCCTGGCACCCCAAACCCGCATCTGTGCTTCCTCCTACCGTCACTGCATCAGACCAGCCAGTTCGCAGAGACAGCACTATGTCCGGTTTGGTTCCATCAACACAGCTGTCATCGCAGTCATCACCACTACCCCCGGGTTTTACACAGAGTCAAGCCTCGGTACTTGGTCCAGGGATCGCGGGCTTATTCATTCAGGGGATACAAACCGGACTTGTCTTCTCCCAGTTCGCTCAGTGGTTCGCCACGCTCGATGGCAGCGAGAGTTCCGTTTTAACCACCATCGTCATATTTGTGACTATAGTTGGACTGTATGTAGCTTCCAGACTCTGAACTGCGTGATCTCATTGTCTACTGCTGTTTACAAAGTGCGCAGTCCGGGGTATGTTTTGCATCTGCTTGGCGTCATTACGTACAGAATTTTGGGATGTTCGTATGTGTTGCATTTCTGCTGCTTGCTGCATCGGGGACCCTAACACTTAAGTCGTGCCTCAGCTGCTCCCGGGATTGGAGGATAACGTTCACCCGATCACAGTGCGTAGGAAGTGCCTCTTATCTCAAATCTCTTAATCCGTTTTGCAGACCCTGGTCATAGCGGTTCCCGTTCAAGCTTTGATGATTCGACGCTGCTATTACGTTCGTTCTCAGCTACGTCTCGTAGTTCCTCCCATTTGACTAGATCAACAGCTTGTGAGCAAGAACATGTTCATCATCGTCAGTAGCACTGTCCGTCGTCGAGAGTACCGTGACGTTGATGTGTTTCTTGCTCAGACTCCCCTCGTGTTACTTCTAGTGGCCTCGATAGCCACGACACTATGGGCAATGGTCATAATCCTTCGTTTTTACACAACTGTCGTTGCGAAGGACCCCTTTATCATACTCAAGGTGGTTGGGATATCTTGGCCTTGTAAGCACTCAACCCGTTCCTAGAGGGAGCCCTTTTGGAAACATTTACAGTCCTGATGTCTGTCCTTCTCCCCTCGGGTAAGTCTACCGTCGCTCATAATATACCACAAGCATCCGACCTTTCTCAGTGCTCGACCTCATTCTTTCTGGCATCTGTGCGTCGCCGTGTCTCCGATGACATTGGCTCACGTGTTTATCATTAATCTTATCACCACAAGTGCTTCACTATCTCACCCGAACGATGAAGCAGGTGTATGCTACCCATACACGTAAGGTATGTCTCGTGTGTTTATGGAGTATGATTGTTGTGTGCACTCAGCTTCTGTCGGGGATTACAGCGGATCTATCGTTTGGTGAACATCGTGTGGCAATCTGCACTGCCACCGACTGTCTGCGCCATCTTCGTGTCCGTACTTTATATCCAATACACGACTGCGCGTCAAGTAAGTGTTCACATTTCTGCACGTTCTTTTAGTGTCTTGTTCGCGAGAGCTAACTGGAGCGACGGACACTGACGACTCGCTTCTCGCTCTTAGAAACAATTGCAACTCTGGTTGCCGGTTATTCAGGCGTTTATCGGGAAGCTCTACGTTCTTTCGCTATTTTACATGATGTACGTCGTCTCGGTATCGCTTGCATTTCAGTGGTTCACACCCCATTTCTGACGTGTATCTAGCAATGCTCACCCCCCACGACCGGACGAGCGACCTACAACTATCTTATCGACGCTCACTGTGCCAGCGGAGGCCATGTATACAATATCGCGGGAAGCCCGAGGGAGAGACGTTGCGCGCAGTGATATTACGGCGGAGCGTGGAACGGCAAGGACCGTCGACTTTGCCGTATAGAAGACCCGAACAATGGACGCTTGATAAAGTTCCTAGTAAGCTGTCCCATTCCTTACTTGCCTTCACACACTCCTTACGCGTCGCTCTTTTGCCGTATTTAGTGTATGATAAGCGTCCGCCGTTACACGCCAAGTCACTTATACAGTACCTGCACATCCTTTCACGCCTGCCTGACCATTTCCAGTAGCGCTCTCCTTGCGTCGACGTCACGAAGCGGTCGGTGGTGGTGCTTGGATGTACTTGGTGTACAGGGACGGGACTCGGGCTCGTGCGGCAAGACTGTGCATTGTCGGTACCAGAAGGTGTATGAATCGCTATTCCTTGTGCCCTGAATAAGAACACCGCCCAGTCCATATCACAGTATAGAGCAGCAGGTTGAGCAGGTGCATGCCTTGCATGAAGGCTAGATCGGCACCGTGCAGGATGAAAGGACGCAGGTCCTGCGAGAAGTGGGAGTGCTCGAACGAGATGGTTGTGCCAAGGCGCAGAGCCATAGAAGAGAAATACAGACGAAGCGTTGATACGAGGAAAGCTGAGCTGAGCGAAGGTAGGGGTAATTGACATCATAGGAATCAAAAGTAGGCTATTTTACTGACGAGTGACTCTGTACTGTACTGTAACGCCCGGTTCCTGGACGATGGTGTTGAATTCGTCGCATTCTTAACTTACTGTACTAAGCACCATCGCCATATGATTGATAAAACATTCGGATACGGTATAATAAAACGCCATCAACTAGAAATGTAGTCCCACAAGAGCAGTCCCACGCCCTCATTCGGTCACGTGCTCGGATAGTAGTGCTACGATCTCTGTTTTTTCTCCCACTGTTCGCCACTTCAACCGGAGTCCTGCCATAGTTGTCGCGCGCGTTCGGGTTCCCCATCATACTTCGATAATAATTGCACGAGTTCTAGATGGCCACGTCTGGTTGCATCGCGCAACGGGACCCGGCCTACGTCGTCCCTCGCATTGACCTCGGCATTGTGCTTAAGAAGTATCTCGGCAATCTCGAGACGCCCATTATATGCTGCAAGGTGCAGTGCGGTCGATTGGTCGTCCTGCTGGGCGTTCACGTCCACGCCACGGCCGAGTAGCCACCTCACAATGTCTGGAAAATCTGCAGCCGATGCGTGAAGCAGAGGAGTTTGGTCCCACAAGCCCTGGATGTTCACATCGGCGCCCTTGTCCAGCAACAACCATACAACCTCGACGTCCCCTTTGAAAAGTGCTGCGTGCAAGGGAGTCCCATAGTAACCACCCATGGCGTTCACGTACTGCGGGCACTTCGAAAAGACGTGTTCTACCAGGGGGCGATGTCCGGTCCGTACGGCATAATATAAGGAGTATGCTTTTGGTCGTGCTGGGTTTGTCACGGAATTCGAGAGTCCATCCACCCTATCATCGACCTGCTTCACTCTGTCATCGACGGCCCGTACTTTGCGGCCGACGCCTTGGACACTTCCGTCGACACCCTGGACCCTTTCGTCGACGTCTTGCACCCCCTTGTTGACACCCTCCACCTGGGAGCCGATGTGTTTCACCTTGTCATCAACATACTGGATAAGACTCAGGATTCGCCAGCCGGGCCTTCTCTTGTGTCAATCTGTCAAGTCTCTGAAAAGCATTCTCAAGATCTCGTCTTCACACTAGTTTCTTGACGAATTTTTCTGAATAAAATCTAATGAGGTAAAATCGAAGTATAACTGTGAATAATGTATTCGCTCATCCTAGTCTGATCTCCTTGGTCGCTATCGCGAAAATCGACAGAACCTCAACCATAATCTTTACACTAACGTCCGTCATAGCTTCCGTTGGTGGAACCTCTGAATAGGCCACGAGGTGCCTGAAAAAGTTCTCAATCCGTTCGAATATGTCGACGAGAACGTCGTGGCTAGCAGTGATGTCCTTGGACACCTCAATGGCCAGGCCATCGTGGTGGCCCCAGTTTGAGGTCAACGAAGATACTTACCAAGAGAAGAACTCCAAATCCAGCAAAGATCACCTTAGCAGGTGAGAACACCTAGAAAATGAGTATGAGAGAGCAGATCTGGCACGAGGCAACCTTCAAGACTCACCAAGCCAATGCCCTCACCGAGTATAGCAGAGAACGCGTAAAGGACGTTTACGGTTGGATTAAGCCACTTTATCAACCTCTCGTCATCTCTCCGAGACTTGTCAAATTTCTGGACCTGGGCTCTAAGCACAGCAAGGATTGCATCAGGAGAGTTGCAAGTCTTGAGGCAGGCGGCTGAGGGATGAGACGTGATGTCCTGGCCTGTTCGCTTTTTGTAGGCATTGAGGGCATTTCTGAATATAGACTCGAAACTGGAGGGAGAGGGGCTCTCGAGAGGGTGCTGGGACATAGTGTGATAGTAGATGATTCGAGTTGAGAGAGGAAAAGGGAAAGTACAGTACAGGACTTGTGATTGTAATTGGAAGAAGGCCTGAGGCGGTATACAGCTACAGCCTCGTGTACTGCACAAGGTACTGCATATAGGTGATCTGGATAAGGATAATAGATGCCGCACTACCGATGTCAAGGGAGAAATACTTTGAGTCGAAGGAAGAAAGACTCGGAGTTCATAGTAGCTGTCGGATACACTCCCCATTGCGTGAGTTTGGGTTTACAGTAAGCCTCACTATAGCTTCATTGTAGCTATGGCCTCACTGTACAGTAGCTACGCCCACAGATGGAAACAGCCTATTCGATACCCAAGCATTCCCGTGCTTTCCGCTTCTCCGTACAAGTTATGTGAGGAGGACAAACACTGTAGTGTTACATAACACACCTGGAGACTTCCGATGCAAAGGTCACTCCGTATTGAGCTATTACTCAGCGATGACAAAAATATCAAATTGAATAATTGTATTTGAAATACTTTGCCAGCATGAGTGCACTGACTTCATCGACTGGTCACCGGTCGCCCTTTATCGAGTGCTCAGGGTGCCCGATGGCAACCTATTGTTTTGAAGCGTTCCACACTTGCAGGGATACAGGTGCCGTTGTTCACTGGTTTATTTTTACATTAGTGCTGGTGTTTGACGTCAGTCCCGCTCAAGGTTCAAGCCGCCGGCCCAAGTAGTCGCCGTCATCTTGAAACACCCAAAATTTTGAACATGTCAAACCTTCAAAGCGGTCGACTCTATTCAGGGCTTGGTCCTTCACGGCGATCTTGGTCTTCGGAACCTTTTTTCTACCTCCGGTGTTCACCCGCGCTCGTTGCAAAAATGGGCTTCTCTAGTGGATCTTTCGGGTTCCAAAGCGACTTTTATCATGCTAGGGCCAAGACTGGGACTCAAGTTAGTTACTCAAGATCAAGGCTCCGGTCGTGACATCCTAAAGTGGGAGACAACTGTTCTACGAGGTGGGAAAAGAAAGTTTGCGAGTCGGCGTTTGCCAACCAAAATCGCGCCAGGCCGGTGTTTCCCAGCCCTTGCTAATTCCAACAGCGTTTTTCAGGGTAGCGCGGCGAAGTATACTGTAAGGCATGCTGGACCGGGTCTTATCCAGGCGCTTGTTACCGGGTGGGACGCTTCCGTGCATCTTGGCTACTTCTCCTTCTCCTTTTGTCCTTCTTCTGGCGCGGCGACTCACGAGAAAGGACTAGACGAGAACCAGCGATCCATTCGTCGAGACGCTTGTTGAACTGGTCCCGGTGGACAAAAAACTCGAGTTCAGGATTTGGTCAGGAGCAGGAGAGAATGTGTGTGGTGTGTCGCTAATTGAGCCAGATCTAGAAGATTGCTGGCGACGAAAATACTGTACGAGTGGTACTTTGTCTCGGATTGAGATAATCTCCGCAAATCGTTCTATAAGTTTAAGCTCCAGGTTCTGACGCATCTGTGATCCGGCGATTGGCCTAGGTCAAATACCCAGGCACAGAGGCACCACTGGTACGTCACAGTAGCCGTTCTAATAGCTCTTATTAGTCTTGACTCGAACGGCTGTGTGCGCGACTTGGGTTCCACAAGGACCAAAGCCGACCTTATTACAGTAATAAATAGTTAATCGCATGTTTTGCATCAACCTTTTACTACTCAAAACCCGCTTCTTCCTTCCCTCCCTCCTACCGTCTCTGCAGTGGACCCGCCAGTTCGTGGAGACAGCAATATGTCCGGTTCAGTTCCACCAACGCAGAGTCAAGCCTCGGTGCTTGGTCCCGGCATTGCAGGCTTATTTATTCAGGGGATACAAACCGGACTCGTCTTCTCCCAGTTCTCTCAGTGGTTCGCCGCGCTTGACGGCAGCGAGAGTTCCGTTTTAACCACCATCGTCATATTTGTGACCGTAGTTGGGCTGTACGCTTCTTCCAGACTCTTTACCGCGTGATCTCATTCATTGCCGTTCATGAAGTGCGCAGTCTGGGATGTGCTTTGCATCTGCTTGGCGTCATTACGTACAGAATTTTGGGATGGTCGTACGTGTTGTTCTTCTGCGGCTTGCTGCATTAGTGCACCCCTCTAACGCTTGAATTGCGCCTCAGTTGCTCCCGGACTGGGGGGATTACATTTATCCAATCCCCGTGCGTGGAGAATACCTCTTTTGTCGTAACTCCTAATCCCGTTTGTAGAACCTGTTCATATCAGTTCCCGTTCAAGCTTTGATGATTCGACGCTGCTATTACGTTCGTTCTCAACTACATCTCGTAGTCCCTCTTGCTTGACTAGATCAACCAGCTTGTGGGCAAGAACACGTTCATCATCGTCAGTAGCTCTACCCGTCGCCGGGAGTACCGTGACATTGAATTGTTTCTTACTCAGACTCCCCTCGTGTTACTTCTAGTGGCCTCGATAGCCATGACACTATGGGCAATGGTCACAATCTTTCGTTTTTACAGCATTCTCGTCGCGAAGGACCCCTTTATCTTGCTCAAGGTGGTTGGGATATCTTGGCCTTGTAGGTACTCAACCCGTTCCTAGAGAAAACCCTTTTGGAAACATTTACAGTCCTGATGTCTGTCCTTATCCCCTCGGGTAAGTCTACCGTCACTCATAATATACTGCAAACGCCCGACCTTTCTCAGTGCTCGACCTCATTCTTTCTGGCATTTGTGCGTCGTCCCCGCCTCCCATGACATTGGTTTCACGTGCTTATCATTAAATTTATCACCACAAGTGCTTCACTATCTCACCCGAACGATGAAGCAAGTGTATGCTGCACATAAACGTAGGGTGTGTCTCTTGTGTTTATGGAGAATGGCTGTTGTGTGTGCTCATGTTCTGTCGGGGACTACAGCGAATCTCTCATCTGGTGAACATCGTGTGGCAATCTGCACTGCCACCGACTGTCTGCGCTGTCTGTGTGTCCGCACTCTATATTCAATACACGACCGTGCGTCATGTAAGTACCCCCATTTCTGCTCCTGCTTAAGGTTCTTGTTCGCGAGAGCTCACTGGAGCGATGGACGCTGATACGTTGACGACTGCTTCTCATTCTTAGAAACATTTACAGCTCTGGATGCCGGTTATCCAGCAGATGGTCGGGAAGCTCTACGTTCTTTCGTTATATTACATGATGTGCGTCGCCTCGGCATCGCTTGCATTTCTGTGGTTCACTGACCATTTCTGACGTCGTATCTAGTACCGCTCAACCGCCACAACCGGACGGGCGACCAACAACCATCGTATCGACGCTCACCGTGCCAACGGAGGACACGTATACACTCTCGCGGGTAGTCCGAGGGAGAGACGTTACGCGCAGTGATATTGCAGCGGAGCATGGACTCGAAACAGCAAGGACCGTCGACTTTGCCGTATAGTCGACGGTCTCCGTTTTTCAACTCTTTAAAGTTCTTTCCTGTTCTTTTTTGTTCCCTTTCGTCTCGTTACTGTACAGAAGACCTGAACCAAGGGCGCTTGATAAAATTCCTAGTAACCTGTCCCATTCCTTACCTGCTTCCGCACACTCTTTACACGTCGCTCTTTTGCTGTATTTAGTATATGATAGCCGTCCGCCATTACACTGTCACGCCAAGTCGAGTATACAGTACCTGCACATCCCTTCATGCTTGCCTGACCATTTCTTACACATCAGTAGCACCCTCCTTGCTTCGACTTCAGACTCAGCAAGGGATCTGACAGGCACAAGGGAGCCGTAGAGCAGGCTCCCAAGGGGTTTCCTGACTCCATACTCAACATGTTATTTCTGTGCGCGACGATTATGGGCCGACACTGTTCGCCCTCGAGTCCAGTCCGAGACCGCAAAACAGCCGGGATGGCTGTCCGCCGTGCGACGTCAGAGGCATTGAGTCACAAATCAACAAACAATTAATCAAGACGTGACAGCGAGCCGCAGGCGCCGCCGAGGTGTCGGACTTGGTCGGGCCCACTTCTCGTTCGGTCTCGAAAATCTGACCTGAGAACGGGGGAAAGACTGCAGAATGCTAGTGGGATCATATACGGCGGCCCGGTGTAAATGTGAAGTCGAGTCGCCCCCGGCCCGACCCTACCTACGTCATTGGTGCATTGCCCCTGAACGTGGAACGAAGTGAGATTCAAATTTCGTGCCCATCTGGCTCGTCTCCTAAAAAGACGCCACGTTCGTCCGTGAGCTTCGAATAGTCGACTGGGGGCAGTCGCTGGGCAAGGTCTACCTCGGCGTCGAGGCCGCTGAGCCCGGACCTGCACCATTCGCTGGTCCCACGTTTATTCCCGTGCTACTCGACGCTCTGGACGCGCTGACAGATATCACTTCGGTCGTCTTTGAGTCCACAAGGTAGTCCCACTCCGCAAGTGCACTCATTTTCCGATCGGATTGTTGCATTGGTGTCGCGGGTCTGTGTTTCCCTCTGCTCTAGAGGTGAGTCCTCACATGCCTTGGGGGGGGAGGGCATGGTTGATGCCGTAGCAGGCCCTGCGTCCTGCGCTCCTTGAAATACTGGCAGTTGGTCATCAGATTCCGTTACTACGGCGATTGGATCCCGTGCGATTTGATTTCACGGGTTATCCAGAAGACGCTAGACTCGCAATACAGATGAAAGTGCCAGATGCCATGAATAAAAGCATCAGTGAGAGTAGCCGGCGCCGTCGGAGTGGCTACCTCTGGTCAGTCATCGGCTTAACAGGGCGCGTGGGCGACAATAGAAGGGTGTCTAAAATGAGTATTTGTCGATGACTTTGCGGAGCTCGATGTCTGTCGCGACGATGGGTCGGACATATTCGTTATTTCTCGCCCACCGGGACAGATAGCAGACCTCCGTGACTTACACGTACCAGAGATGGACGAGGTACTTGCCGCATTTCCCGATCACCAACTACCCAACGGTCCAATCGATGCCGCCTTTCGGAAGAGCCTAGACGCTCTATTCGCGAAGGTATACACTCAAACCTTCAAGGCCTTGGCCGCGTAGAGCCTCTGAACCCTAAGCCAAAAGAAAGGTAACGGTGGGTCCCCTTCCCCCATCCTTACCAGCACATCCGCTCGGTCCCTCATCTGGCCACAGTAGTTCACACTCAACATCATGACACGAAAACTCCTGGCTATGACATTGCAGTTGGACCAGCGTCAATCCGTGATTGGGTCATATCATAAAGGGTACAATTATCAAGGGAAAGCTTCGCCTATCGGTAAGGTAGACAAGCGACAATGCGTTCTATTCTCCCGACAACAACTTTGCGATTTCAGAAAGTCCTCTCAACGACGCAATTTGAAACGGAGACCGGCCTCTATCATCCTTGACACATACATTTGCGCCGTGGCTAAGTAGCAGACGCACGACATCGCCTTTCAAGGCAAAATGGGAAGATGTTGCCAGATGCAACGGTGTCGAGTGTCTCCCATCCCGAGCGTTGACATCCGCCCCATGCCCGATCAGTAGCTTTACAGTGTCCCCACTCCCCTTGGACGACGCCAGATGCAACGGCGTGGAATGGGTATTGTCTCTCGAAGTCACGTCCGCCCCGTGCCGGATCAATACCTGCACGATTTCAGCCTTCTCGTCAGATTCAGCGCGACGGAAGCGTGCGAGAAGCCTCTCGTCCTGTCCATTGCATCAGCAAGTGCCGGACAGAGTCACGCAGGTTCTGCGCTCACCTGATAAGATGCTAAATGCAAAGGCGTCTTGTCGCTCCCATCCCGTGCGTTAATATCCGCTCCATGCTCGATCAATAGTCGGATTGTTTCAGGACTCCAGGATGACAAGGCCAGATGCAAAGGCGTCGAATGGTTCCCGTCCTGTGTGTTAACACCTGCCCCGTGCTCGATCAAAAGCTGCACAGTTTCAGGGCTTTGTGAGAACGACGCCAGATGCAAAGGCGTTGAGTGGCCCCCTGTCTGTGCGTTGACATCCGCGCCGTTTTCGATCAAAAGTTGCATATTTTTAATCTTCCCCCGGGACGATGCCAGATGCAAAGGCGTGTTGCGGTTCTTGTCCAGCGCCTTGACATCTGCACCGTGCTTGATCAATAGCCGCACAACTTCATGACTCCATGAAAGCGACGCCAGATGCAGAGGCGTCGAGTAATTCTCATCTGGTACGTTGACATCCGCGCCGTTCTCGATCAAGAGTTGCATAATTGTAGTCTTCCCTAGGGACGACGCCAGGTGCAAAGGTGACTTGCGGTTCTCATCCAGCGCGTTGACATCTACGCCGTGCTTGATCAATAGCTGTACAACTTCAAAACTCCTCGAAAGCAACGCCAGATGTAAAGGTGTCGAATGGCTCCCATCTTGTGCTTTTACATTTGCCCCGCGCTCGATCAAAAGTTGCGTAGCTTTGGTCACCCCACTGGACGATACCAGGTGCAAAGGCGTCGAGTGGTTCCCATCTTGTTCATTCACATCTGCCCCGTGCTTGATCAAAAGTTGCATAGTTTTAGTCTTCCCCAATGACGACGCCAAATGCAAAGGCGTCGAGAGGCTCCCATCTTGTGCATTTACATTTGACCCGTGTTTGATTAAAAGCTGCATAATTTTAGTCTTCCCTAGGGACGACGCCAGATGCAGAGGCGACTTGCGGTTCCCATCCAGCGCGTTGACATCCGCACCGTGTTCGATCAATAGCTGCACGACTTCGTGACTCCATGAAAGCGACGCCAGATGCAAAGGGGTGGAGTGGCTCCCATCTTGTGCGTGTACATCTGCCCCATACACGATCAAAAGTTGCATAGTTTCAGTCTCCCCCCGGGACGACGCCAGATGCAAAGGTGACTTGCGGTTCCCATCCAGCGCGTTGACATCTGCACCGTGCTCAATCAATAACTGCACAACTTCAGGACTCCATGAAAGCGACGCCAGATGCAAAGGCGTCGAGTGGCCCCCATCTTGTGCGTTTACATCTGCCCCGTGCTTGATCAGTAGTTGCATAGTTTCAGGACTTTGTGAGGACGAGGCCAGATGCAAAGGTGTCAAGTGGTCCCCGTCCCGTGCGTTGACGTCCGCGCCGTTCTCGATCAAAAGCTGCATAATTATAGTCTTTCCCAGGGATGACGCCAGATGCAAAGGCGTCCTTCCGTTCCCATCCAGCGCATTGACATCTGCACCGTGCTCGATCAATACTTGCACGACTTCATGATTCCACGAAAGCGACGCCAGATGCAGAAGCGTCGAGTGGCTCCCATCTTGTACGTGTATGTCTGCCCCGTGCTCGATTAATAGTTGCATAGTTTGGGTCTTCTTCCGGGACGACGCCAAATGCAGAGGCGTCTTTCCGTTCCCATCCAGCGCATTGACATCCGCACCGTGCTTGATCAATAGCTGCGCGACTTCATGACTCCATAAAAGTGACGCTAGATGTAAAAGCGTCGAGTGGCTCCCATCTTGTGCGTGTACATCTGCCCCGTGCTCGATCAATAGCTGCATAGTTTTAGTCCCCCCCCGGGACGACGCCAGATGCAAAGGTGTCTTGCCATTCCCATCCAGCGCGTTGACATCCGCGCCGTGCTCGATCAATAATCGCATGACTTCAGGACTCCATGAAAGAGACGCCAGATGCAAAGGCGTCGAGTGGCTCCCAGTCTTGTGCGTTGACGTCCGCGCCATGTTTGACTAATAGTCGTGCAATTTCGGGAGACCCCTTTGACGACACCAGATGCAAAGGCGTGGAGTGAGTATCATCGCGTGCGGTCACGTCTGCGCCGTATTCGAGCAATACCCGGACAGTTTCGGGCTTCCCTTCGTGGTATGCTGAGGAGTATCTGTCGTTCTGTTCTTTCACATCAGCCCTGCGCTGTAACAAGAGTCGCGCAGCTTTGGCACTCACCCAAGATGACGCCAGATGCAAAGGCGTACTGTGTCTCAGATCCTGTGTGGCGACATCTGCTCCGTACTGCAATAACAGCCGCGTAATTTCAATTTGACCACCTTCTGATGCCAGGTGCAACGAAGTACGGTTGACCTTGTTCTTAGCATCGACAATTACCCCCGTGCCTTATTAGCATCCGGACGAATTCAATCCGCCCATTCTTCACTGCCAAATGGAGTGGTGTTTCGCGGTTATCTTCTCGAGAGTTTGCATCTTCACCACGGGTGAGTAACCACTCCGCGATATCAACGAATCCACTGGCCGATGCGGCATGCAATAGAGTACGATTAGCGTCGCCCTTAATCCTCACGTTTGCACCGCGCTGTTGTAGTAGCTCTGCAGTGAGGAAGTGTTTGTTGCGCAATGCTGCCACCAGTGGACTACGATTTTGGCCGACTGGAGCATTTACATGCTGTGGATGCTCATCGACGAGGTATGCTGCCAGGTCACGGAATCCGCATAGCGAAGCATAGTATAGCGGAGATCCACGAGGTATATTGCCGTTATAACTCACGAAACTATCCCATCTTGTGTCGGCGTCATATAAGTTGAGCCACGCTACGAAATGTGGCTGAGTCGAGTCGAAGAGACGTCCCATCCCATCTTCTACATTTGCTGACACCTTCTCAAACTGAGCATGGTCCACCCAGTGCTTAGCGGCATATTTGGCCAGAGGAGAGCTATTCTTGGACTTGGCATCACCCACGCCGTTGTCCGATTGGAGTAGGACTCCCAAGCATGCCCCAACAATGACGGTGTGAGCTGACTCCGGGGAGATATGAAAGTGTGAAACGTCTGCTCCAGAAGCAGCCAGGCGATCCGAGGTCAAGAATTCTTTCACCGAAAAGTGCGAAAATTGCACCACCCGGTGATGGCCGTCGTCGACAACTGAAATTAAGCTGGAGCATGTAGACAACACAGCTTCTTGCTGGTCTTTCCACCGCCAATCCTCCTTCAGTTTCGGTATCCCATCTTCGGCCCCATCAAAGTCGAGCGCGAGAATCTCTGCGAGCTCCTCGACACGTAGCGGACGGCTGGCCACTGTAAGGCATTGTAACAGACGATAAGCGTGGCGTTGGTTAGCCGTCACGATTTCCTTCAACACCCGCTCGTATGTCTCGTCCAACGACGCGGGCAATTCTCTTAGAGCACGTGGGATGTTCTGGGGGAGGCAATGTCGCAGGGTTTCCAGCTGACAGAAGACCCATCGGAACCTCAAATGAAATCAGCCAAAGTCATCAGCACCCTTACACGTACTTACATTCCGTCAGCTCTTTCAGAGAGCGTCTTAATAACCAGATCTTTGTCGGCATCCCTCCATCTCCTTATTGACCTAACCGAGTTGGAGTGTACCACAGATTCGACATATTCGGCGATATCTTTCTTTTGACCGCTTTCGTCGTGGAGAGAGACTGAATGAGATGCGACGCTTTCGAGGGTGTCCTGGATGTCGACCTCTGGACGGCTTGTCACGCAAATATGAAGACTTGGAAGCTGTAGGTCGACGAGGTCCTTCACGAGGTCAAGGATTTGTTCGCGAAAGGATGGCACCCCAGAGGTATTGGGACTCTCGTCGAGCGCATCCAAGATAAGATAAACTGGGCCTTGATCCGGAAGAGTGAGCATGTCCTTCAGGCAGCCGATCAAGGCCCTGTCACTGGGCTGACGCACGCCGTCGTCATGTGCCTTGTAGAGGCTGGAGAGTACGTCACAAAACGGATCGGAACGAGCAGAAAGTTGGACAAGAAGTGAGGGGAGTAGATTGCGGCGGGACCTCTTCTCGGTATCCCGAAAGTCGAAATAAAAATAAGCCATCGAAGCTGATCCGGCCTCGTACAGTGCGGTAATCTTTTGGATTATTGCCGAACTACTCAGAAATTTTAAGTTTCCTAGTGTCGCGAGGGTTAAAGCGCGACTAACCATAGGACGCTCTTTCCAGAGCCAGCTACGCAACAGGCGGACCGTCAGATCACCGAGCCATCAAGGGTAAGAAGAGCGTACGTTTTCCATGGATCCACAGCAGGGAACCGGCTACCTTCCATTCCTCAAAGATATTGCCTTCACAGAACCACTCCGCCGTTCCCTCGTGTTGGAGATTGCACGCGATGTTGTGATTTGTGGACGGATCGGAAGGAGACTGCCACTTTCTAAGGCTCTCGCGCAATTGCCTCCCTGTGATCGTGTCAGAATCTTGACTGTCGGCGAAGACAGGACTGATAACGAACGCTTTACATCGTCTACGTTGTAGGCCGTTTGTTGCATCACCAATTTCACTTCTGTTGCTGCTTCCTTTCCGTCTAGTCGATCAAATATTAGTGACGGTGTCGGCGACTAGCTGAGCACGGTTTGCGCACCATCAACGACCATTTGTACCTTTTCCTTGACTATTCTGACACTCTCACCGACGTCCTGAACTTGTACGCTGACGCCCTGAATACTTTTGTCGATGTCCTGCACTTTCTCGTCGACGTCCTGAACTTGGGTCCCGACGCCTTGCACTTTCTTGTCGACCCCCCCCACTTTCTCGTCGATATTGTGGGCAACCCTCAGCACCTCCGCATTCGCCATTCGAGCCTCATCATTCGTCATCTTGTCTAGCTTTTTCAAACCGTCATCCAACTTCGTTATTCCTGCCGCCTTCTTTAGAAATTTCTCTGGTTATACATGAGCCTCAAGCAACCGAAGGCAAAGGGTGACCTCACTGAATCGACTCTGCTTCATTTCCTTTGTGGCGGTCCCAAGGATATCTAGGACTTCGACCATGATCTTCACCATCATTTCCGTCATCGCGGGAGTTGGTGGGACATGAGTGTAAATTTCAAGTCTTCGGAAGAAATTTTCAACGCGCTCGAAGACATCAATGAGGAGATCTTGGCTCGCTTCGACGTCCTTAGCCGCCTAAAAAAACACTATATCACAAGAACCCAGGTTAATAAACGAGAAGACTTACCAAGAGGAGAACACCGGCACCAGCGAAAATCACTTTGGCAGGAGAGAAAACCTGTCGAATCTGTATCAGTGCGAGATCCCCAACAGATAATTTGATATGTACCAAGCCGACCCCTTCGCCGAGTGTCGCAGAAAATGCATAGAGTACGTTGATCGTTGGGTTAAGCCATCGCTGTAATCTCTCATCACCGCTCCGAGATTGCTCGAACCGGTGGACCTGGTCTTGAAGTATGGTCAAAATAGCTGCGGGAGAGTCGCATGCTTGGAGCTGGCTGGCGAGAGGATGAACGGTAAGATCTTGTTTGGTCGTTTTTTGGTATGCCTTGAGAGCTTTTTCAAAAATGACCTTAAAATTGGAAGACGACGCTGTCGTTGGATGTGTCTTGGACATCGAGCTAGAAGCGGGGGATTGATTCATGCTGAGGGAGTGTTGGTAAGATGGTGGGTGAGAGGGTTGGGAGGCACTGGTAGTAAGCATGCGCACGGCCTCTGCCCATCACGGTGGAACTTGAAGTCTCTGATGGTGTCGAAACTCTTGCTGGATTTGGATGATAGACGCCCAAAGAACCAACGTGACGACACCGCCCCCAGAGGCGGGTGCATTTAGTGAGAACTGGAAGGCAGTGACGTCCGACATAGCCACTGGCAGAAGGGGTGATGAGGGCTACATTACTTACTGTATCGGGCTGTCGCATCACACGAGGCTGAGCATGACGTCCGTGCACCGGACATCTGTCCTGTGTCTAGTTTAATGAGTAACGTTATCCTATGGAATTTGCAGAAGGGAGATAATAAAAACCTATGAGGACGGTAAGACTCCTAGATGAGTTGACCATCGAAGAGGAAAGCTTGCACTGGCGACTTCACGGGCAAATTGAAGGGGAGTGCCAGTCGGAGCAGTCCGCCAAAATCGCTATTACTTGTGCCCTGAAAACGAGAACACTCCCTCAGTCCATATCACAGTATACAGCAGCTGAGGTTGAGCGGGCGCATGTCTAGGACGAAAGGACGCAGGTCCTGTAAGAAGTGGACTCGGATGTGCTCGAACGAGATAGTAATGCCAAGGTACAGAGCCATAAAAGGGACACACGGACGAAGCGTTGATGTGAAGAAAGCTGAGCAGAGCGAGCGTAGGGATAGACATCATCGCAGTGAAAAGTATTACTAGTACTGCCGGTGACAGACTAGTACTATGACGCTCGGTTTCTGGACAATGGTATTAGATTTGTCGCGTTCCCCAACTCAATGTAAGCACCATCGCCATATGATACAACGATAAAACATTCAGATACGATATGATAAAACGCCGTCACCTAAAGCTACAGCCTCACTGGTACCCGCCTCCACACCCTCATTCGTTCACGTGTTCGGATAGTAGTTTTAACGATCTGTTTTTTTATTCCCGCTGTAGCCACGTCAACCGGAGTTTCACCGTCGTGGTTGCACGCGTTCGCATCACTACCGTGCTTCAATAGTAATTGCACGAGTTCCAGATGTCCACGTCTCGTTGCATCGTGCAACGGGACCATGCCTTGGTTGTCTCTCGCATCGACCTCGGCGTTGTACTCAAGAAATATCTCGGCAACCTCGAGACGCTCATTGAATGCTGCAAGGCTGCAAGGTGCAGTGCGATTGATTGATCAAACTGCTGGGCTTCCACGTCTACGCCATGGCTGAGTAGCCACCGCACACCGTCAGGAAGACCTTTCATCGACGCGTGATGCAGAGGAGTTTGGTCCGAGTCTCCCCGGATATTCACAGCGGCACCATTCTCTAGCAGCAACCATACGATCTCGACGTTCCTTTTGGAAAGTGCTGCGTGTAAGGAGTCCTGTGGAGACCACCCCTGGTATTCACGTCCTGCGGACGCCTCGAAAGGACAGTGTTCTGCCAGGGCGCGATGTCCAATCCGTGCGGCATAATATAAGGGGTATGCTTCTGGTTGTGCTGGGCTTGTCCTGGACTTTGGGAATCCGTTCTCGTCTTGGAGCCAGAGCAATGCGGCGAAATGCGGTTTGTCTACGTCAAATAGATGATCGATCCCATCCTTTACATGCGAGAAAACGTCTTCGAACTTGACGTGGTCGAACCAGTGCTCTGCTGCGTATTGGGCGAGGGGGTAGCCGACGATGCTGTCGCGGCGGTCAATTCATTCATCTAGTCGGAGGAGGACACCTAAACGGGCTTGTGCAAGACTCGTGTGGGCATACTCGAACCGAATATGGAATCGTGACTCCTCTCCAAGACAACTTACAAGCCGATTTGATGTCAAGAATTCTTTCACGGAGAAGTGGGAGAACTGAACAACATGGGAATGACCATCCACGACTACGGTTACCAAACTGGAGCATGCTGACAGCACCGCTTTTTCGTTATCCTCCCAGCACCAATCCGCATTCAACTTCAGGACACCTCTCGCGTTGAAGTCGACGGCTAGGACTTCCGCAAGTTCCTCGACTCGAAGCGGACGAACCGCCACTGTAAGGCATTGCAAAAGACGATAGGCGTACTCTCTGTTCGCCCTGTTGATTTCCCTCAGTATCCGCTCGTATGTCTCATCCAGAGACTCGGGTAATTCCTCGAGGATGTTGAGCACGCTGGACGGGAAACAGTGACGTAATATCTCCAATTGGCAGAAGACCCATCGGAACCTGCGTGAAATCTTCAGCAAGCACGACGAGGGAGTAGCGACGACCTCATATTCCATCGGCCTTGGCCGAGAGTGTTCCAACGACTGTGTCCCTTTCCTATGCTCTCCATCTCCGCATCCTTGAGTCCGAGTAGACAACTGAGCTAATATAGTTCGCGATGTCTGCCTTCTGTCCACTTTCGTCATGAAGAGAGATCCGGTGAGGCGTCAGCGGCTTGAGAGCATTACGAATCTCGATCTCAGGATGACTTGTGACACACAAATGCAAGTTCGCAAGTTTCAACTCGACGAGTTCCTGGACAAGTCGCAGCACATTTTCTCGAGGTGATGGCATCCCTGTTGTGTTGAGACATTCGTCAATCGCGTCTACGACGAGATATATCAGGATTTCCCCGAGGGCCACGAGCATAGTCTTGAGACATTGTGCGAGTGCGTCGTCGTTTGGCTGCACCTCGCCCCGACGATGGGTAGAGTACAAGGCAAGAAGGATGCCGCAGTAGATATCGGACTGATCAGAGAGCTGGATGAGAAGGGAGGAGAGTAAAGCACGGGAACTCTGCTTCCCAGTGTCCTTGAAGTCGAAATAGAAGTATGCCATCGACGCAAACCCAGCGTTGCAGACGCCTTCTATATCTTGGATGATCACGGAGCTGGGTGAAACCATAGCTTGAACTCCACCATAGACGTAATAAATGAGGGAGAAACAAACCTAAGAATACTTTTCCCTGAGCCCACTAAGAGACAGAATGCATCAGTAGCAATTCGGTCGCAAACGATGAAACGTACGTTTTTCATGACGTGAACCCATAACAGGCAAACAGAGGTCCTCCAACCTTTGAAGGCGTCGCTTCGGGTGAGCCATGCTGTGTTACCCTTGTGGTGAGCACCCAGGTGGTGCTGTAATTGATGGACAGATCAGGGGGAGTGAGCCAGTTTTGAAGGTCATGTCGGAGCTGGTTACCTGCTAAGTATCTGAGCGACCACAGCTAATGAAACTCGGAGCGGCACTGGGAAATAACTGACGATTGATGTCGTTCACGGTGTTCACAATTCGTTTGATTGCTGCACTTGTTTCTTTCCCTCCTAGCCAAAGCAAAGTGTACGGATGGTAAGTAGGACCAATAAGCACGCATTCACACACCATCAACGATTAGCTTCACATTGTCGTTGACAGCCCTCACTCTATCACCGACCTGCTTCACTATGTCATGGATGGCCCGTACTTTGTGATCAACGCCTTGGACACTTCCATCGACACCCTGGACCTTTTTGTCGACGCCCTCCACCTGAGAGCCAATGTGCTTCACCTTGTCATCAACATTCTGGGTAAGCCTCAGGACTTCTGCAGTTGCCATCCGGGCCTCTTCCTGCATCCATCTGTCAAGTCTCTGCAGAGCATCCTCGATATCTCGTCTTCCCATTAGCTTCTTGACGAATTTTTCTGAATAAAATCTAATGAGGTAAAATTGAAGTATAAGTGGGAAGTAACGTACTCGCTCATCCCTGTCTGATCTCCTTGGTCGTTATCGCAAAAATAGACAGAACCTCAACCATAATCTTTACAATAACGTCCGTCATAGCTTCCACCCATGGAACTTCTGTATAGGCTACGAGGCGCTTGAAAAAGTTCTCAATCCGTTCGAATATGTCGGCGAGAACGTCGTGGCTCGCAGTGACGTCCTCAGGCTTGGATGCCTGAATAACCAGGCCATCATGATGGCCCACAGTTTGAGGTCAATGAAGATACTCACCAAGAGAAGAACTCCAATTCCAGCAAAAATCATCTTAGCAGGCGAGAACACCTGGAAAATGAGTATGAGAGAGCAGATCTGGCACGAGGCAACTCTCCGAGACTCACCAAGCCAACGCCCTCACCGAGTGTAGTGGAGAACGTGTAAAGGACATTTATGGTTGGATTAAGCCACTTTGTGAACCTCTCATCATCTCTCTGAGACTGGTCGAATTCCTGGACCTAGGCTCTGAGCACAGCAAGGATTACATCGGAAGAGTCGCAAGTCTTGAGGCAGGCGGCTAGGATGAGACGTGATGTCCTGGCCTGTTCGCTTTTTGTAGGCATTGAAGGCATTTCTGAATATAGACTCGAAATTTGAGGGAGAGTGGCCCACGAGAGGGAACAGGGACATGATGTAATAGTAGGTTGGTGGTTCGAGTTGAGAGAGGACCTGTGACCGTAATTAGACGGAGAATGCCTGAGGCGGGATACGGCTATAGCCTCGAGTACTGCATATGGGTGATCTGGATAAGGATGACGATAGACGCACTACTGACTCGACAACGACAAACACAGCCGAAGGCGAAATAGTTCGAGTCGAAGGAAGAAATTGTTGGATTTCGGCACGCTCGACCCGGCCGACACGAGCGTACAAGAACGCCCTCAGACACCAAGACAATCGCCGCGCACGTTCGCGACCACTTAGGAGACCTCGGAACTATCGCTTCTCATTTCGCATGACTTTGATTCACACTATTCCTCGTTCCTATCCTTGCTCCGTATACATTTCTGTTTCAAGCGCGAAGAGAAAACCGTTTAACCGTCATTGGGGTTCGCGCGCCCCTCTATCGCACGTTCTCGACATTGCTTTCGTCTCGGAGCCTCACAACCTCACTTCAGCACCATTCTATCCGCTCCCAAGTCACTCCAGCTTATCCCCTATCCTTTTCTTTTTCTTTGTTACTGTTATTGTTAAAAACGTAAATAACTTGTATAGAAAGAGCCTCTGCTGTATCTAATAAAGACATCCAGTTTTCGTTCTGTCTATCCTTCGTGTGCCTTCAAGTTCCCCTCTCCAAAGCGAAGCTTCAGAGCTTTGTTCATTCTCGCACTCTCCTCGGACCCTTGTCACGTGACCGGTTCAGCTTAGCCGGATCGCCCCCTTGCCCACAAATCCTTGTTCTTGCACTAGAGTTGATGGCAACGACGGCGTTCATAGCTGTCGGACACACTCCCCATTGCGAGACCGTGATTTGGGGTTAAAACCTCACTAGAGCTTCACTGTAGCTATGACTTCACTATATGGTAGCTACGTCTACAGATAGAAAAAGTCGGCCGAGGTACATGAATGCTTGGATATCGAATTGAGTTATGTGAGGGGGGCCAAACAAGGCGAACATGAGCCCGTGCCAGGTGCACTCGGTAGTGATGGCAACAAAGGGCGGAACCTGGCTCTAGCCTGGAGACCCTCCGTCGGGATGCATCAACTTAACTTACTTCTAAGTTCTAAGAAGGCAGGTCACTACATTGAGAGTAATTGCCCAACAATGACAAAAAAATTGAATGGAATTATTTGAAATACACCGCACCAACCAGCACTAACTTACCAAAAGGCAATTCGTGAGAATGCCAACGGGCATCGAGTGTCACGTTCAAGTTGCCCACTATCAAGTGCTCAGGGTGCCCTACCAGAACCTATTATTTTGAAGTGCTCCACATTGGCACGGGATATAGGGAAAGAACAATGAAGGTGTCGTTGCACAGTGGCCGCAAGTGTTTTGCTTTGCACCTTGATTCGTGGTGTTTGACGTCGGTCCAGTTCAAGCCGCCGGCATCAGCGCCTGTCGGCTGAGAAGTCGTCGTCGTCGTCGCCCCCCTGAACATTTCAAAACTTCAAAGCGGACGATTCTATACAGAGCTTGGTACTTCGTGGTGATTTTTGGAATCTTTTTTCTACCTCCTGTGTTGGCCTGTACTCGTTGCAAAAGTAGGCCTCTCTAGTGGGTCTTTCGGGTCCCCAAACAACTTTTATTATGCTAGGACCAAGATTGGGACTCGAGTAAGTTACTCAAGGCTCCAGTTGTGACATCTTAAAGTGGGAGACAACTATTCTATGAGGCAGGAAAATCAAATTTTCGAGTCGGCTGTTGCCAGCCAAAATCGCGCTAGGCCAAATACCCAGGCACTGAGGCACCCACTGGTACATCTACAGTAGCCGTTTTGATAACTAGACTCGAATGGCTGAGTGCGCGACTTGGATTAGTCTTGGATTCCACAAGGACCACAACTGACCTTATTAATACATAATTGCTCGCACATTTTGCATCAACCCTCTACCCCAAACCCGCATTTTTGTTCCCTCCCTCCTACCATCTCTGCATTGGACTAGCCAGTTCGCTGGAACAGTATTATGTCCGGTTCGGTTCCACCAACGCAGCTCCCACCGCAGCCATCACCACCCCCGGGTTTTACGCAGAGTCAAGCCTCGGTACTTTGTCCCGGCATTGCGGGCTTATTCATTCAGGGGATACAAACCGGACTCGTCTTCTCCCACTTTTCTCAGTGGTTCGCCGCGCTTGACCGCGGCGGGAGCTCTGTTTTAACCACCATCGTCATATTTGTGACCGTAGTTGGGCTGTGCGCTTCTTCCAGACTCTTTACCGCGTGACCTCATCATTCGTTGCCGTTCACGAAGTGCGCAGTCTGGGATATGCTTTGCATCTGCTTGGCGTAACTACGTACAGAATTTTGGGATGTTCGTACGTGTTACGTCTCTGCCGCTTGCTGCATCAGTGACACGCCTCTAACGCTTGAGCTGCGCCTCAGTTGCTCCCGGGCTGGGAGGAATACGTCCACCCAATCCCGGTGCGTCGAAAATATCTTATTTCTCGAAGCTCCTAATCCCGTTTGCAGACCCTGGTCATATCGGTTCCCGTTCAAGCTTTGATGATCCGACGCTGCTATTACGTTCGTTCTCAGCTACATCTCATAGTCCTTCCCATTTGATTAGATCAACAGCTTGTGAGCAAGAATATGCTAATCGTAGTCAGTAGCTCCGCCCGTCACCAAGAGTACCATGACGTTGAACCGTTTCCCACTCAGACTCCGCTCGTGTTACTTCTAGTGGCCTCGATAGCCATGACACTATGGGCAATGGTTTTAATTTTTCGTTTTTACAACATTCTCGTTGCGAAGGACCCCTTTATCTTGCTTCATGTGGTTGGGATATCTTGGCCTTGTAAGTACTCAACCCATTCCTAGAGAAAACCCTTTTGGAAACATTTACAGTCTTGATGTCTCTCCTTCTCCCCTCGGGTAGGTCTGCCGTCACTCATAATATAATGCAACCGTCCGACCTTTCTCAGTGCTCGACCTCATTCTTTCTGGCATCTGTGCGTCGTCCGCGCCTCCCATGACATTGGCTTCACATGCTTATCGTTAAATTTATCACCACAAGTGCTTCACTATCTCACCCGAACGATGAAGCAGGTGTATGCTGCCCATAAACGTAGGGTGTGTCTCGTGTGTTTATGGTGAATGGCTGTTGTGTGTGCTCAGCTTCTGTCGAGAACTATAGCGACTCTCTCGTCTAGTGAACATCGTGTGGCAATCTGCACTGCCACCGAGTGTCTGCGCCGTCACTGTGTCCGTACTCTATATCCAATACACAACCACGCGTCCAGTAAGTGTTCCCATTCCTGTTGTGTTCAGGGTTCTTTTGGCGTCTTATTCGCGAGAGCTCATTGGACCGACGGATGCTGATGACTGGCCTCTCGTTCTTAGAATCAATTGCAGCTCTGGATGCCGGTCGTCCAGCAGATGATTGGGAAGCTCTACGTTCTTTCGCTGTTTTACGTGATGTGCGTCGCCTCAGTATTGCCTGTATTTCGGTGGTTCACATACCATTTCTAATGTCGTGTCTAGCAACGCTCAACCGCCACAACCGGACGAGCGACCTACGACGTTCATATCGACTCTCACTGTGCCAGCGGAGGCCGTGTATACATTCACGCGAGATGCCCGAGGCGGAGAGGTTTCGCGCGGTGAAACTGCCGCGGTACGTGGGCCGGCAAGGACCGTCGACTTTGCCGTGTAATCGACAGTCTCCGTTTTCAAAACCTTACCGTTCCTTACTTTTTTTCTCGTTCGTCTTTGGATTACTATGCAGGAGACTCGAGCCCAGGACGCTCATATTCATAATAACTTGTCGCGTTCGTTTCTTACTTCACACACACTCCTCTATTGCTGTACATCTTACACGCACGTCACTACACGCCAAGCCGAGTATACCTGCGCACCCCTCCATATCTGCCCCAGCAATCTCCCACGCATCAGTAGTGCTCTGAATGCGTAGACGTCACGAAGTGGTCGGTGGTGGTTCTTGGCAGTGTTGTGTTGTTTATGTTGACTCCAAGTTTAACTGGTTAAAGATTAAGACAGAATGGGGAGATTTGAAGAACGATTCATATTGGACGGAATCTGAGACGTGCAAGTACGGTATGGGGGCATCTGGTGGGAACAAGCTGCTTAGGCCTAGCGTAGATCTCACTAGTATATGATACTGGCCACCCCGAGGGTTTCCGGACTCCATCTAATTTCCATGCGCACGACGACGACGAACGCCAAGGCTACCCGCTTTCATCATCCAGTCTGTTTCGAGACGTGGAGGCGAGCGCAGGGGCTGCCGAGGTGATGTACTCAGTTAGACCCGCCTGTTTCCCGGTCCCGAAGAGCTCACCCTGGGAATGGAGAAGGGGGACGGGGAGGGGGAGGGGACCGCCTCTTTTGAGCGGAGTCGTCTTTCGTGTGTCTGCGGTGTTTTCGGTGTTTTGCTATGTCGGATTGCTTCCCAAGCTAGTCGGCCACGATCTCGCTCCGCTCTTGAGGGAAGTTGTAGGGCGAAGGACATGAATGACGTGGCCGATGGACATGCCGTACGCTCAGCTCCCTTGGCGAGCAGATAGCTGTGTTCGCCAAAGGACTTGACACGGGGCGGCGTCGACGATATCAATGTCAGGGGTTACTTTTTCGGCAACGTTCGCCATGACGGCGATGAGAGTGTGTTCCTTGATGACTTGAAAGGCCGTGGATTCACTGAATTACCAAGGGCCAGGGACCATTCAAGTGATACAGAAATTAATGAGCTGAATCAGGGGCACGTCGATTACTATGAATAAACTTCGAGGTAAATAGATACCGAAACTTGGAAGAGGCACGGCCGAGACATAAGGTGTGGGAACGGAACGACCACAGCAGAAAGCAGTCTAATACTCTACTTGCGCTGGACTGTGTGATTTCGTCAATTACCATATCACCAGGAAAACTGCCGGTCTATAAGTGCTCGTTGGGATCACTGAAACGGAACACGAGCTTATCGTCAACACTCTTCAAGACATCGGCGATAGCGTGGATCAACGGAGGCGAGCTGTATCAGCAACAGCAATAGGTTGAGTTCCCAATCATTTTTCAGGGGAGTAAACTAACGAGAGTGGAAGAATGAGACGTCCGAGCCAGCCCGTCTTCCAAGTCACTCAAAGGAGGGAGAGGAGTCGAGTAACAGGCGTGAGAATACTATGCTACTTCGTAAAACGTCCTTGGATGGACTGTCGCAGGCCGTTGGAGAAGACGAAAAGCTGAGTCAGAGTTGATTAGGATATCAATCAGGGTATCAAGCAGGAGAGCGTGCTGAAAGAAAGCCCGACGAGGCACTCTGATCAAAGTCTTGACTGGTACGAGGCGGCTTAAAGGCTGCAGTGGTTGCTCCGAGTCGCACGAGGACTCGGAAAGACTCCGACTCGGACAGATTGAGTATCTATTATGTAATAAATGTATCGATTGAAAAAAAAAAATTCGTGAGATTTGATCAAATCTCATCGAATCGCACGCGTCTCATCGCTCTTCCTCTCCATTCTCTTCCACCACTACCTTTTCTTCATCAAAATTACATTAGTGTAGAGATGTCAGCTGGAACGTTATTCACATCTTCTCAAGTTGAGGGAAAGCGCGTACGTTGACCTTCTATCGTCATCTGATAGGCAGGCACCTTTATCAGTCATTAATACCAACTACCCTCGTCAAAACAGATCAGTGCCATCGCGGCCTTTGCTGGTCTTTCTGTCGAGATAAAAGAAGGCACTTCAGATATTGTAAAGACTCCCACATTCACCAGTAAAGATGGATTTTCTATCTTTGAGGCCAGCGCCATTGGTCGTTACAGTGAGTCATATCATTCGTACGCCATAGTTGGAGGTCACTGGTCACCCCGGATACCGCGAAGATCGTTATCGCATGTCCGTGGCATACCACGGGTCATCATTATTGAGCATATTTGAGCCACACTGGCGTCCTCGCACCGTAACAGGGGTTTTACGGGTCGTGGTTACCTGGAATCTTCACTGATCACCTTCATATTCAGTCGCCTCGCTAGCCCCAAACTCCACCCTGATCGGTCACGGAGCTACGGAAGCCGCTCTGGTTGACCAATGGGTTGCATTTGTGGACTCGGACATTTCACACTACAACACCCTTATTCTTCAACTCGTCAAGGGTGCCATCAACCCTTACAATAAGCCTGTGCGCTATCTTCGTTCCTTGGGTATTGTCCCCCTCACATCCCTTTCTAGATCCATACTGTCTTCCAGGATCGCATCGCTTCTGCTCTTACCATACTCGAAAAACATCTTGCTACCCGTACTTTCCTCGTAACCGAGCGCATAACCCTTGCGGATGTTACCCTTGCCGCCGAACTTCAGTCCGCATTCTCCACGACGGTCGACGCCGTCCTTCGTGCTAAGCTCCCCAATGTTCTCCGCCATTTCGAAACCATCGTGAACCAGCCCAATCTCGCATCCGTATTCGGCTCTACTGCGTTCACAGAGAAGGCACTGCAATATACACCGCCCCCGAAGGAGAAGAAGGAAAAAGCTCCTGCTGCGCCTGCACAGCCCAAGGCCGAGAAGAAACCAAAGAAAGAGGAAGTCGATGACGACGATGACGACGACAAGCCATATGAGGAAGTACCAAAAGAGAAGAATCCCCTCGATCTACTCCCCAAGTCGACGTTCAACCTTGAGGACTGGAAACGCGCGTACTCTAACAAGGATACGCGCGGGGCTGGCGGCGCGATTGAGTGGCTCTACGAGCAGTAAGTTCTCTCTTTGTCGTCTTAACTGCTAATACTCACCGGGTGCATCACAGTTTCGACAAGGATGGTTTCTCGATCTGGCGTGTTGACTTTAAGTACAACGAGGAGCTCACGCAGACGTTCATGTCCTCGAACCAGATTGGCGGATTCTTCAACCGCCTCGAGGCATCGCGCAAGTATTTATTCGGGTCTGTGGGAGTGCTTGGTGTGACGAATAAATCGATCATCGCTGGTACGCTTATCGCACGTGGGCAGGAAATCAAACCCGTCGTTGAGGTCGCACCCGACTGGGAGAGCTATACATACGAGCGTATTGACCTAGACAACGCCGACCAGAAGGCATTCTTCGAGGCTGCACTTGCATGGGACCTCGAAGTTGGTGACAAGAAGTGGGTAGACGGGAAGAACGTACGTTGCGCATCCGCCCTTCCATACTTAAGTACTAACCCCCTTCTACAGTTCAAGTAAATGGATTGGTCGTGTGTAGTATCCCGGTGTTCCGATGACGTCCCTTGTATCTGGTTGCCCAAATGACCCCCTCTTCCTGCACTTGCACCGACTCTTTTCAGTACAATATCTCTCCGTTTCTCTTTCCTGTCTTTGTGTTGTTACCGTCACCTCTGTATGTCTCACCTGTCCTACCGATGTATCGTCTAGGAGATATAAGAGAGAGGGTTTGTTTGTGTCGATGTGATGACATCTGTTCCCACGAGACGAAACGGTGGTTGTCGCTGCAATTATGTCTACGTCTACATACGGTACAGTTGGGCGGCAGGAGCTTGTGCTGACTTAAGAAGTGACGCGTGACGAGGTGAAAATCTGGAATAAAACTCTCACGGTCACGCGGCTGCGGAGTGATCGCAGCGCGGAAGATCCCTAAGTTGACGACTACGCGCTCATTCGTCTTGCCCTCCCTCCACAATCACCCGTCTGCTGTCCACTAGTAGTTTACACCTACACTGTGACAGCATTACCGATGTCGGACCGTACAGCTCTTAACAAGGAGCTCATTCTGAGGCGCGTAGGGCGCAATCAAACCCGGACGACCCAATTGGCCTCTCAATCTGCGAATGCATTCCCGGAAGGCGATAGCGTCGTCCATTCTCCTCGCGAAAAGTGAGATTTCATCCCATACGTCTGTTCGGACGGACGCTGATGTTCGGGCTTTACTTCCGTCAAGTAATGTACAGGCAAACATGCCCTCCGACGCACTTGCTCGTCCCAAATGCGAACTGGATCAACTCAGATCCACCATTGAAACCATCAGTGCGCGTGCTGCGGCGCTTTCTACGATCGAGAAAGAAATAGATGCCACCAGGGCTCTCATGACGACTTTGCTCATGCGTCGCAATAGTCTTACTCCCGTCTTCCTCCTTCCCCCCGAGCTCCTTGCGCGAGTCTTTCACTTCCACACCCTCGCGGAACCGCCTTGGTCCAGCTTGAACAAGTTGGGCTGGATCAAAGTTACGCATGTATGCCGGAACTGGCGTCAAGTGGCGCTAGACCACGCGTCGTTGTGGGCCAGAATTTCAGGCTTTCCCGTGAACCCAAAGTGGATCACGGAACAGCTGTCACGTGCAAAGAACGCTCCGTTGATCATCGACCTTTTAGGCATACCAACTCTTGAGACCATCTCCATGTTCCCCTCACACCTCCCCCATACTCGCGAACTTCGCCTCCGTGGCTTGACTATGAGTCATGTCAAAGTTGCCAAAGAACTTTGTGATCTAGAAGCTCCGGATTTGGAACATTTCGAACTCGGTCTTTCGGTCGGTAACCCTATGACTTCTCAGGATTTCCTTGGGACGAAGCTATTCAAGGGAAAGGCCCCGAAGTTACGAACCCTCTCCCTCTGTCAAGTTCGCGTCCCCTGGTCATTTTTCCCGCGTTGCCAGTTCTCCCAATTGAAAATAATCCTTTTCGAAGAGGAGTACGCCCACGACGATTCTTCTTCGCTTGCAAGCTTGAATCAGCTGATCGATGTTTTGACCAACTGCCCGACTTTGGAGGTTCTCGTCCTCGAATCCTGCTTACCTTCTATACCTCCCCAGTCTACACCTAAGCGGACTGTCCACCTTCCCCACCTTTCGCATCTCAGTCTTGCTGGGTCAAGTTCCCGCGTTGTGCGCTTCTTCGAGGCGCTAAAGATGCCTTCCTCGACAAGACTTAACCTGCATTGTGTCGCCGAAGGTGCTGTCGGGAATGATGGTTGTCTCATTCTTCCTCTCGTTTTGGCTCATTTCAACTACTCTGCTCTCGTCACGTTCCGAAGTTTCAGGGTCGGCATCAACCACCTGGAGCGGTCGTTGGACATAACTGCATCCACTACCGCCCCAGTATCGACGGCTACCCCTTCCGGTGTCTTTGATGGTGGTTCAGAAGGCAGTCCCGAGCTTGCTCTATCGTTCATCACCCATTCCGAATTTAGTCACCTGGAGTACATCCTTGAGCGAGCGTGCACCATCCTCCCTATTGCGGAGCTCGAATTTCTTTCCATCTCAGCTCCGGATTCACTCCATTCCCTAAACTGGGGAGAACTCTTTCAGAAATGTGCGAAGGTTACCACAATCGAAGCCAGCGGACACGGAACAAGTAACCTTCTACGGACGATCACCCCTCCCAGAGCTCCTTCCAAACAGTCCAACAACGGCAAAGGGAAGAAGAATAAACGAGGAAAAAGAGACGTTCCATCGCAGGCGGTCGATAATGCTCCCGTGTGTGTGCCTATTTTCCCCAAGCTGACGTCCCTCCTCGTGAAGAAGTTTGATTTCTCTGAACTGGTGCCACACTCGGGCGTCGTATATGATGTTCTTATGACGGCGATCCGAAGGCGAAAGAGCCACAAGATCCCACTCAAGATGCTCAGCATCGACCGCAGCATCCTCAGCGAAAAGCGCGCGTCCGCGTTGGAGAAGCTCGTTCGGGACTTCCACTGGAGCGGGGAAGAGGCAATGTCGATCAACGAGTACGACTTTGATGACTTTGATCATTATAGTTCGGATTACCACGACGCGCGGTGGGAGGACTTCTTCGTGGGCTCCTCGCAGGCCGAGTGGGAATGGTGGGAGAACTATTCGGATGGGTGGTAGTTCTCCGCTGCTAGTGACTAGCTGAAGGTTCCAGCCTCACTCATGCGGCCCCCCGCCCTCACGAGTCATGACACTCAAACTAGATCGTTGTGCTCTTGGCGGAAGATGGCTCGATTCGAGTGCCAGTGATTGTACGATACTTGTTGTATGTTGTGTAATTGTAAAGTGTCCAATAAAATGCCCGTGTCTCCTTTGACACATTTGTAAATTACAAACTGATACTTGCGTCATTTCACCCATCCACACACACGCGACTCCGCGCCGCGCCACGCAACCCGGGCGTGGCGGCGCGCTATGTCACGGTTTAGGTAGGTCCCGTTTTTGTGCATTTTTTTGACGCTGTGGTGGAGTGTAAAAGGTCGAGCGGACGGTCAGGCTATAGTTAGTACGTCTCATATTGACGCGCGGGTTCGATTTAGGGCAGGTCCCATATTCTCGGCTTGCGCCGGGGGGTTGGTTCAGCCTGACATCCGCCAACATCCCCATGTTGCACAGGAAATGTTGCACAGGAAATGTTGCACAGGAACAAGATGACCACAGCCGAAGCGGTGCTAGCGGAGCTACTGTATAAGGTCATAGCCCTATTACTCATGTCTAACAACTCCACCGCAGCTAACAAACTCGCGCTCGAAGATACGAGACCACTTCAACGAGTTAGATATTTTTTTTAGATGCCAGGGAACGAGGGTCGCAACAGCTCTGGCTTTTCTGCATCGTCTTCCCCAGAGGCATCGTCATCGGTCCGGAGCATGGGTTTAGTTGCGAGGTAAGTGTATCATAGTGATTCTACCGCCGGTGGAGCTGAGTGTCTCCTTCCAACTAATCGCCAACCTTCGGAACGCCAAAAAGCGACCAAGAAGAACATGGCGATGATCGCTCAGCGGTCATGGACACCACACCGCCTCCACTCGGGGTCAATCTCACGTGCTACAGGCTACTCAACGTGACGATAGTATTCTCCTTTGGCATCACAAAGGGCATCCTGACCTACATGGGCCGACCAGCCGCACCGACGACATTGGATTGGGTCGCAGGAGCGCTGCTGGCGGTTGTGTGAGTCAATATTGTCCTTTCACCACCCTCGACGGCCAGAATCACTTACTGAGGTTGCGATAACGTCGAGGCTATACTGGATCGGCCTGTACGAACAACGAAATCCGAGGAAATGGGAATGGTTCTTCCAAGTTGATTTAGCGCCCGGGATCGGTTATTTCACAAAGCGTGTCGTTGGAGGGGGTAAGCACACGTCTTGCCGGGCGTGTGTCATCCTCTGGTATTGACGCGAGCGGACGAACATACAGTCATGGGGCTGCTGTTTTCCCGACCCATCCAGCGCCACAATGTCCTGCTCGGCAGTTCTCTGGGAAACTTGGCCGTGCTTCTACTTGACCGCTCCACCCTGCATGTCCCGCTTGGTGCCTTGATTTGGGTTTTCCTCAGTTCCCTTGTCGGTGTGGTCTCTCTCTGGTACTGGGTTGGCTCACTTGTATGCACAATTACTTCTAACGTCGATGTGACTTGACCTGCTCTCGTAGATCCAACCTGGTCGAGTCTGGGGATGGCAGCGTGCGATGCGCTTTATGGATGACTATGGACCGGATGCACCACTTGCGGAGCGATATAGTGCGCACGGACTCCTCACTTCGTTTCCTCGGCCCAATCTCTAACTATTTCGTTTAGAGTGGTTCGGTGCAATGGGAACGGTAGTGGGGTTGCTCTGTGGGGCTGCCCTTGTCGGGTCGCCATTCGTGGTCATGCTTTACTTTATAATTTTGTAGGACCCAGACCCCACTATAACTCGCGTATATGCTTCGTGTTCTACTGTACTGATCTGCGGCTCGAGAGGGAGCTTGGCTTAGTGACCTATCAGCATAGTATTTATGAGCGTGATCGCGGAGCTACAAGGGTCAGCCTGGTAGCACGTACTTGTACAAGGGCATCACGTTGATACGACCATAATGCGGGGGTTGTATTACTGTATGCAGATTCCTGTGCCTGGCATGTTCTATACCGCTGCTACCATATCCTCCCGTCGCCCATTCAGTTTTCAGTACACCGAACCCTTGACCATGTGGTTGGCACTACATTTGAGACAAACGACAATAATGGCGAGGAGGAGATTACTTCACGTGGATCGCTACCGTACCTGACGAGTGGCCAGTCATCAGACACCGGGATGAGTACTATCGTCACTCACTTTTTCGAGTTCAGGGCAAGTTCGCGATGCAAGCTCGGCGGAAGCCGCCGCACTTTGTTGGTTTAGTACGTCGAATACCTGGTAGTCTGGTGCGCGCGCAGTTGGGACCACCCTTGCCACCTGCACCAGCGGAAAAGACATCCACGTCTGCGCCCACGAACCGAGGAGACGCGCAAGTTGCAAGGCAACTATAATATGTATGTCATGTTGAGTGATAGTGGTTTGGTGGCCACCAGTGAAGATGACTTCTTGGATATGTCTCTCAGTTTGGATACACTAGAACGTAACTCGGACTACGAGGCCCGGTCTGGAGGTGCACTGGTGAGGGATATGGGGTCGAAGCCCTTTACATGCGCCCCGAGTCAACTAGTCAATCCCCAGGTGCTCTCGACCAGGACACCAGAGCTATAAGGACAGGGAAATGGTGGTGGTACGAGTTCAAGGAGGGTCGTAGGCGCTCAGGCTTGTGCCTGCTGCCTGACTAGGCCTGACTCCCCATACACACTCTACAAGCTATTCTACAGTCGGTCAAACGGAAACATTTCCTTCAAAGTCCGGGCTGGGTTTTTTCCGGGTGCGTGGCTCCGGTTTAGAGTAGGTCACATATTCTCGGCTTACGCCGGCGGGTTCTGCCTTGACATTGGCCACATCCTTGTGTTGCACAGGAATAAAACCACGGCCAAAGCGGTGCAAGTGGAGCTACTGTATAAAGCCATGGCCCTTTTACCCATGTCTAACAGCGTCACCGCAGCTAACAAACTTGTGCTTGAAGATACAAGCCCCTTCAGCGAGTTAGATTTTTTGAGATGCCAGGGAACGAGGATCTCGAAAGCTCTAGCTTTTCTGAGTCAATTTCACTGGGGGCATTGTCACCGGATCGGAGCGTGGGTTTAGCTCGGAGGTAGGTGCTACATAACGATTCTACTGCCGGTGGATCTGAGTTCTTCCTTTCCGACTATTCGCCGACCTTCGGAACGCCAAAAAGTGACCAAGAACATGGCGATGATCGTTTGGCGGGCGTGGATGCTACGCAGCCTCCACTCGGAGTCAATCTCACGTGCTACAGGCTACTTAACATGACGATAGTATTCTCCTTTGGCATCACAAAGGGCATCCTAACATACATGGGCAAATCAACCGCACCGACGACGTTGGATTGGGTCGCAGGAGCGTTGCTGGCGGTTATGTGAGTCAATCTTGTCTATTCACCCACGACTGTCGGAGGCACTTACTGAGGTTTCGATGACGTCAAGGCTATATTGGATCGGCCTGTACGAACGAGACGCAAAGAAATGGGAATGGTTCTTCCAAGTTGATTTGGCGCCCGGGATCGGTTATTGCGCAAAGCGTGTCATTGGAGGGGGTAAGCACACTCACATCTTACTGGCCGTGTGGCGTGGCGCGTGAACGCGTGAACAAACAAACATACATACAGTCATGTGGCCACTGTTCTACACCAACGGCGGGCTCGTCTTCATCGTGGCGTGCTTCCTGCTGAGCTTCCTGGTTGGGGCTCCACTTGTCTTCCACCACTCGCATACGAATCTCATTTTTGGTGCTTTGATTGCTATCTTCGGCATCTCTGCCTGTATGCTGCTTTTCTGGCTCGGCGCTGTTGTACTTGTATGCGTAGTTGCTTCTAACATTGACGGACCTGACCTGTTCTCGTAGACCCTAGAGGTTCCAGCACTAATCTGGGGATGGAAGTATGGGATGCGCTTTGTGGATGACTATGGACCTAGTGCACCGCTTGCGGAGCGATACGGTGGGCACGAACTTCTCACTTGTTTGCTCCGCCCAATCTTTAACTATTTCGTTCAGAGTGGTTCGGTATGGTGGGAACGGTAGTTGGGTTATTCTATGGGATTGTCACCTTTGTTGGGTCGCCCGTCGCCGTGGTTTTACTTTTTTAGTAGGACCCAGATCCCATCACGGGACCCCAAGGCGGGTTACGTGTCTGCCATAACTGGCTGTGTTCTACTGATTAATGGCTTGAGAGGGAGCTTGGCTTAGTGACCTATCGGTATTTATGAGTGGGTTGTGGAGCTACTAGGGTCAGTCTGGCAGCACATACTTCAGAGCTGTACATGGACATCGCACTGATATGACCAAATGCATGTTTGTATTATGCAGACCCCCATGCCTAACATGTTCTACACCCCTGCCACCATATCCTCCCATCGCTCGTCCATTCGGTTTTCAGCATACCGAAGCCTTGACCATGTGGCCGGCGCTACATTTGAGACAAACGACAATAGTGCCAAGGGGATTACTTCACGTGGACCGCTACCTTACATGACGGACCGGTCATCGGGCATTGGGATAGGTACTGCAGTATCTTCCCTCTCACTCCACGGCGACGCAAGCCCGGTGGAAGCCAGTGCGCTTGTTGGTGATCTGGACAACCTTCAAGTCGTCCCTCACACACGACCTTACTTTTACCATGGGCGCTCTGCGAGTCTTAATTAAATACGCATGCGTACTCGTGACGTGTCCGCTTCTGAACGTTGTATGCGTTTGTAGAATATATATTCGGTATTTTTTTTTTTGGAACAATTGGCACTGTTTCTCTCCACTCGACCTGTGAGCCGGTTCCCTGAGTTGTCCCATAAAGAAAGATAAAGCACAGATGTAGCGATGAGAATGCCAGGCAAGGTATTTTCAAATAGTCAAGTCTAAAGGATCATTGTTATTTAGTGGGGGATGTGGGTTCCTGGCGGACACGGTAGCCAAAGATCTCAGCATTCACCCAATAACGAATCTTTGGAGTGCATACGTCTAAAGATGTGAGCCAAATTGGAAAATAAATAAATCGGGACAGACAATCTCACGGAGACACCCCCAGAAAATTAACGGAAGAGCACTGAAAGAAAGGAAAAGTGTTAGTTACCATCTATTGGCGAAACACTCCAACTCACAAAACATATGCCAGTGTTCGCGTAGACACCAGGGCAACTTTCTGCGGATGCGGATCCTGCTTACACAACCGTCCACTGTCGCGAAGAGCAGCAGAGGAAGAACCAGCCGTTCTAACCCTGACTACATCCCAGGAAGACATGACCGACGAAGGCGATAATGTGAGACAGCTTTGGCAGAACTTAAAGTTGCGAAATCGAGTTGTCATCAGAATCTAGGGGCAAGTGTACAAAAGCGAAGAAACCTGTGAAGAATCTACTGGAGGACGCGAAGTGGGAAGTCCGCAAACTCCGGAGACAAGCGGTGCGTCCCAGGGCCGTCGTGAATACTTTCGATTCATGTTTATTTCATCATATGAACACGACGTGCGGAAGGGGGATCAGTTGAAAAGAAACATAAATAATTGATCAGGGAACCATGTATTCTCACTGTATCCCGCGGCACGCAAACTTTGCACTCCGAGTATGAAATTCCACAGTTCTACGCAGCGCTCAGGCCTTTGGAAGCTGAACGCATAGCTGACACGATCCGACTCTGTCCAGAAAATAAGTGTATCTCAACAAGAAAACTTCATGAATGCACGACCGAATAAGACCGGACACGACGAGCGAGTGAACTGACCATGCTGAGCGGGGTGGTGTATTGAAGATAATTCTTGACATGCTTGCCTCTGCTTTCGTGACCATAGCTGCTTTGCCACCTTCGTATCGACCAAAACGCAGTGCATTGTCTAGGTAGGCCCAACGCGAACTGATAAGTTGATAGACCTAGAAAACGGGAAGTGTGTGTGAGTGTCTTCCGCATGTGTGGCATGGGCATGACCCGGGTACAAAAAAAACAGCACAGAGAAAGTAGCGAGGGAACAGACGTACCATGACGCGTTTTTGTGCTCGAAGTTTTCGTGCTCAGGAAACCACTGCTGACCATCATCCCCGCTATCCGTGATCATAACGCCTTCTCTGCGAGCTTTCGATCAGCACCGTCCATCGAGTCGTCCTAAATCTCCCGTTCAGCTATCACGAACGCGTTTCTGCTGACGCCCTAGGTAAGGTTGGCGAAGGGAGAGTCGAGTATGGCATTGATCGTAATTGTTTGTGGGATAGAAAGTAAATATGTGGATGGGGTAGAATGGGGCGCGTGCAGTTGGGAAGGTTGATCGACCTGATTGGTACCCGACGACAAATGGGAGAGAGCCGATGTAGAGGATGAGGAGACCACGGAGACTGATGCAGCATCTGCGCTGTTCATGACCGAATGAAGGGTGGCAAGGAGCAAGCAACGTAAATGTACCGACTGGTGGGGTGATCGATACAGTACTTCTTCGAGAGTCACTGCTCTGCTCTCCGTTTTCGGTTTGATGTGGCGCCGCGAGGGAAGGGGAACCGGTGCGTGGCACAGCGAGTTACATTGAAGTGTACTAGCTGTTATGCATACTGATAGGTAGTGGCGAGAATACAGCTAAGTTGACTGCATAGAAAACGGGCGAAAGCACGAAGTGCTTTTCGATTGGGGATGAGGGGTCTACGTTTCCGAGGCGAGGTCGCGACGGGCGGGCGGGGCCCTCCCGGAGCGAGCTGATGAGGGTACGGAAAACGTCGGTCTCGTCACCGGTCCCTTGGAAATTACTGGGCGTGGCGAGTGAGTGAAATAAAAGTGTTCTGGTTCCATGAACTAGTCAAGAGCTTGGGGGGCACGTGCCACCTCATTCGTTCTATTCAGCTGTACGTTCTTCAAGTTTGCCATGGCTCCTTCCTCGCTCCGGCCGAGAACTGCCACTGGCAATTAAAAGTTTCAAGTGCGCCGGAGCGGAGGTACAGTACTGTACACTGTGACTAACTTAGTGCCACAACTCATAGTGACCACGGCAACAAGACCTACTGGACTGTGTGCCACACCATGTCAGACATGTCATGATTCGAGCCAAACAAGCACAGGGCTTCCTAATATCGCCACCCGGCGCTTGTGCGCAGACTCGGGCAGATGAAAGGGGTTTTCGAGTAGTCTTGGGCCTCAACATTGACACGCCATAAACTACACTCTCGGACGTGATGGACGCCATGGAAGAAAGAGTCAAGGTAGATAATAGGGTGGCATCAGCAATGCTCCACACCTCTGCTACGAGTGATACTATAACCTCTAACACAGAGTCGGGTGGCACCGTTCAAGAGGTGTCTAGAGCACATGAGGTGAGTCACCCTCACTCTCTGAACAACCGGCACTCAAGCCCGTACTGCATCTGCGACCACTTCGCATGACTCGGGTAGATAGAGCTCAACATCTTTACTGCTGCCAGACTAGGAAAGACCGAATGCATCCGAGCCCTGATCGAGTCGGGTCGTGCACGCACGACCGACCGGGACGAAGACGACATCACGGCTCTGCACTGGGCCGCGATAAGCGGCAAAGCCGAGACGTGCGAATACCTCATCGAACACGGTGCGGATGTTAACGCGGTCACTCGCACGCTCCTCGCCACGTCCCTCCAGTGGGCCGCGCTCCAGGGCCTGCCCGTCGTCGTCCACCTGCTCATACAGCGCGGCGCCGACCTGCGTCTCCTCGACGTGCAGGGCTACAGCTGCCTCCACGCCGCCACGCACTCATCGTCCTACTGGTGCCTGCTGCTCGTGCTCAGCCCGCCCGGGGTGTCCCCAGACGAACGCGACGCCAAGGGCCGCACGGCACTGCACTGGGCCGCGCGGCAGCGCGACGAGGTCTCAACGCGCGTGCTCCTCCGATATGGCGCAGACCCGAACGCGGTGGACCGCGACGGACGCACGCCGCTGCACTGGGCGGCCGTCGGCGGAAACGGGGGGTGCGTCGGCCAGCTCCTCGCGGCGGGTGCGCAGCTCCGGACCAGGGACAGGGAACGACGCACGGCGCGGGACGTGGCGGACGAATTCCGGAATCGCGATGCGTGGAACGAGGCGCTTGCGGAGATGGGGTTTGGGGACGACGGGACGAAGGTCCGCAGACCGCTCAGCGAGGTACGCCCCTGGTTCGGAGTGTGGCTTATGGCCAGCGCTGATGGTAGCGATGGGCCTGCAGCCGCATGTGAAGTTCATTGTCTTATCAGTGCCTAGTATTTCGCTTTGTATCGCGTTCGCGATCACGAGCGTGTTTCCATGGTACATGAGCATATTTCTCGCGCCGGCTGCCCTTGTCGCCATGCATATGGTTCGTGCTCCCTATTACCCGCAGTTTTAATGGCTTTTACTCACTCTTAGTGTTCAGGTGGTGTTGCTTGAATTCCTCCAACGGCGCTCCGTTAGCGATAGCATCTACTCGAGCCCGTACTTTCTTGGCATCATATTCGGGTCTGGGTTGTGGATAGCGTACGCGTGGGCTACTCGACTTCAATACGGTGCGTCCCAGGCGTCCTCGTGCAATCTCGTTTTTATTTACTCGAGGGCTGGATTAGGTGCTCACAACGACCCTTACGTGCATGCTTTATTCGCGCTCTTGTTCGGTCTCTGCGTGGTCGCGCTCGTTCTTACTATAGTTTGCGACCCTGGAACTATCGTCACACCGACGAAAGATGAGTTGAAGCTGGTGGGTGGGATTATTGCCCTCGAGCAAGGATTTCGGCGTCAGGACAAGTTCTTATAGATCGTCGAAGACCTCATTCGACGCAAACAGTTAAATACGAGAGCGTTCTGCGTACGATGTCTGGTGGGTTCCTCTGGAGATATGACGACTTCTCGCGTGCTTACGTGGGACCTGTGTGTAAGGTTGCAAGGCCTCCCCACACGAGGCACTGTTCGAGGTGCAACAAATGCGTTACGCACCACGAATGCATGGGCTTGTATGAGAATTTATGACTGGTACCATGGGCTGCTTCCTGATAACGAACCTCTAGACATTCCTCTTGGATGCTGAACTGCAGTATGTCAGCCATCTGCTTTTTTCTCCTGCCCACCTGTAGATCAACCTTACTAGTTGGCACGAAGAACCACGCCTATTTTATTATCTTTATCACGACCTTCACCGCCTGCGTTTTAACTTTTGACTACCTTGTCTGGATCTGTGAGTATCGCCGACTCGGATCCAGGATCCCGCTCTCTTACAACCGTAGACCTTGTCGCCTTGCGGGGCCCTCTCCCTAGGCGCACTTGCGTTCTGTCCCACGAGGTTTGTAGGCTCGTGTCAGGGGACATGTTTCTCAGCTCTATCGCTGCTTGGTCATCATTGCAACTGATGTGGAGCGGAATGGTTGCTGTTAACTACGGAGATGTGGCATGGAGAGCATGCAGGCGTAGGGTCAAGAGTTTTTCTGAGACTGTCGTGGCCTTTAGCACATAGACAAGCGGTTTCGTACCTTTCCCAAATTCCACGACATGTCCTTCTAGTATCGAGCGTCGTGACATGTAACGTATCTGACGTAATCATGAGGCGCTCAGGTTTGTGCTTGCCTGACACTTTCTGCGACCCACTCTGGTTGCTGAAACAGAAACATACAGTATATCCTTCGAAGTCCCTCTTTCTGGAACGGGTTTGTCTGGGTTTTCGGCTTCGATTTATGGCAGGTCCTATAATATCGGCCTGTGCCGCCGGGTTCTGCTTTGAATCTTCGATGCACTCGCCACATCCTCATGTTGCACAAAAATGAGATGGGTACTATAGCCGAAGCGGTGCCACTGGACATATAAAGCTATGACCCTATTACCCATGTCCAACTACGCCACCGCCGCCAACGAACTCGCGCTCGAAGATACAAGCCCTTTCAAGTTTCAGTGAATCAGATTTTTCATGCCAAGGAACGAGGATTGCGACAGCTCTAGCTTTCCTGAATCAGCTTCCATAGGAGCATTGTCATCGGGTCGGACCGTGGGTTTAGATGCGAGGTAGGTTTCACATAGTGGTTCTACTATTGGTGAAGCTGAGTTCCCCTTTCTATCTATTCGCCGACCTCTGGAACGTTAAAAAAGCGACCAAGAAGGATACAGCGATGATCGCCTCGCGGACATGGATGCATCGCCGCCTCCGCTTGGAGTCAATCTCACAGGCTATAGGTTACTCAACATGATGACAGTATTCTCCTTTGGCATCGCAAAGGGCATCCTAACCTACATGGGGCAATCAAACGCACCGACGACGTTGGATTGGGTCGCAGGAGCATTGCTGGCAGTTGCGTGAGTCAATTCCGCCCGTCCACCCACGACGACCAGAGGCACTTACTGAGCATCAAGGCTATACTGGATAGGTCTGTACGAACAACAAAACGCAAAGAATTGGGAATGGTTCTTCCAAACTGATTTGGCGCCCGGGATCGGTCATTGCACAAAGCGTATCGTTGGAGGAGGTAAGCACACTCACATCTCGCCGACCGCGTGGCGCTGGTATTGACGCGAACGGACAATCCTACAGTCATGGGAGTGCTGTTCTCCCTCCGCGGCACGCTCGTCATCACCTCGCTGAGCAGCTTGCCTGTATTTTTACTTGCCCACTTCATCTCTCATGTCCCGCTTGATGCTTGGTTGGGGGTTTACGTCGGCTTCTCTGTCTGTGCGCACTTTCTCTGGCAACGGGTCGGTTCACTTGTATGCGTTATTGCTTCTTATGTTTTGACGGGCTGGATCTGCTATCGTAGACTCGACGAGCTCGAGAACGAGTCTGTGGATGGCAGCGTACGATGCGCTTTGTGGATGATTACGGAGCTAGTGCACCGCTTGCGGAGGGATACGGTGCGCGCGAATTCCTCATTTCGTTTGCTCAGCCCAATCTCTCATCATTCTGTTTAGAGTGGTTCGGTGCGGTGGGAGAGATAGTGGGGTTCTTCTGTGGGATCGCCCTTATCTTGTCGCCGCTCGCCGTGGTTTGTTTCCATCTTACATAGGACCCAGACCCCGTCACGCGTCAATAAAATTACAAGCCGAATTTTGGGCCCTTTTGTGTCTGCTGGCAGATATGATGTCTCGAGGAGCTGGAAGTATTTGCCTCTTTCGGAAAGCATGACCTCGATCGTTCGAAAGACTGCCGGAAGAGTCAACACCTTTCAAAGCTCTGCCAGAAGTGTTCGACAGGTGTCGAGGCCGTGCTACGGGCGGGATATCTTTAGTGCATTGAGTACTTTCCAGATTCTGATAGCCTTAAGGGAGGTTGCGAAGGGCGTATTATCATACTATCAAGAAGACAAGTGATGTAGGTACAATATGACCCACAACATGTACCACAGGCGGTACTATGCTCGCTGGCTCGTGTACTAGTAGGATGTAAGTACTGTAAGTAGCCGGGCTACGTGCCACAGTGTCGTCTTGGTGCTCTCAGCAGTGTGTGTGCACACGAACAAGTGGGGGAAGTTTGCTCAGAGGAAAGGATGCAGAAGTAGTAGGAAAATAGGTGCAGGGAGAAGGACTAGTAGAAGGTACCACATAGGGCTTTGTACCCCTACTTGATGCCACTATGAGAGAGACGGCGACGAGCTCACTTACTGGACACGAGTTTCCGGTCTTGCCTGTGAGATTCTCGCGAGGTGGCCAAAGCATCGTATCAGGCTTGGACGACGGAACAATTCGTGTGCGCGGAATGCTATGACAGGAGAGACAGCAGCAGGCCCATTTACTGGACACACGTCTTCGGTCTTGTCTGTGGCATTCTCACCAGATGGCCGACGCATTGTCTCAGGGTCGGACGATGGGACAATTTGTCTGTGGAATGCTATGACAGGAAAGACGGAAATTATAAGACATGTCGGCTTCACTGATCACTCTATCGTTAACAACGAGGGACGGATATGTGGTAGTAATGGCGAACTCCTAGTGTGGGTTCCACTAATACATAGGGCACATCTTCACCTCCCAAGTAACATGGTTGGTGAGTAGAAACCCGCAGTGATTTTTCTACTTTGGTGCATGGACGCAATTGTGAGCAGCGGTAGAAAGTGCGGAGTGGAAAGAGCGCTAGTGCGAGATCACGTACGAGACAAGCAAGGGATAAGCGAGTGGATGGTTTAAGATAGGCACACCAGGTGCTTCGAGAACAGCAGGATAGTGATACATTTGAGCGAATACCAGCGCTTATATCTACGTACAGGCGGGCCACAACTGAGACATGAAGACAACCAGTAAAGTAACAAGACATGAGACATAAAGGCATATGGACCTGCGATCACGAGCCACACAACAATGCGTGTCTCGGTGTGCACTTGGACCTGCGCACCTGGCGCTTGCTATGGTAATCATAAGTACAATAGAACACTATTCGTAAATGTCAGCGCAAACTCAGAAACATCTCAGATGCAGAGGGAAACAATAATATCACAACTCCCCCTCAAGCCCAGCGCGCAGTCCTAGCGCATTGGCAAAACCCTTGACCTTCCAGCTGGGCACAGCTTTCGTGAGTGTGTCGGCGACCATATCGTCAGTGGGACAATAAACGATGTTGAACATGCGGTCTTCAATGGCTTGGCGAATGAAGTGATACCGGACATCGATGTGCTTCATCTGCGCGTGGAAATTGTCAGTTGTTGCTAGCTTGCATGCAGCTTGATTGTCGCAGTACAAGATGGTAGTGGGCTGAATTGGAGGGAATAGTTCGCCCAAAATGCGACGGAGCCAGATACCTTCCTTAGCTGCATGTGTTGCCGCCATGTATTCTGCCTCGGCCGTTGACAGAGTCACGAGCTCTTGCTTGCGCGAGCTCCACGAGACGGTCCCGCCGTCAATAAGGAAAGTGTGGCCCGAGATGGCCCTTCGGTGTTCCTGTGTTGCGCCGTCCGCATCCGTGTAGCCCGTGAGGTCGTGTCGCTCGCCGCCATAGGTGAGCGCGAGATTGGCGGTTCCCGAGAGGTAGCGAAAGACGCGCTTTACCGCATTCTAGTGCACTTCTCCGGGGTTGTCGAGGAACTGAGAAAGAGTCGACACGGAGTAGGCAATGTCAGGGCAGGTGGCTACAGCGGCGTACATGAGGCTGCCGATAGCCTCTCTGTACGGGGTCTTCTTCATGCGCACGGCTTCTGCAGGGCCAGAAGGGGCATCTTGCTTGGAGTAGACTGCACCTGGGATCATGGGGGTGTTCACCAGTTTGGCATCAGTGAGGCTGAAACGGTCGACGATGGACTTAATGTATGCCGTTTGCGACAGGGAGATTGTGTGTGCGACACGATCGCGACTGATTTTGATGCCTAAGAGCCAGTGGAATTGGCCCTAGGTCGGTGAGCGTGTGTTGTTCATTGAGCTTGCGCTTGTAGTCCCTGATGAGCTTGGTGGATCCCCCAGTCATGATGCAGTCGTCTACATGGACAGCAAGGATGAGGGCGTGCTCGCTGATACGAGCGTGAAAGACGCCAGGATCTGCGTCGCTAACACGGAACACAAGATCAGTGAGGGTGTGGCGGAGGACTTCGTACCACTTCCGACCAGCCTGTTTGAGGCCATACAACGACTTGAGCAGCCACTTGACGGAAGGGCCACCCTCTGTGGTCTCATATCCCGGTGGTTCTTGCATGAAGATTTCTTCTTCATCGCTGAGCTCTCTGTTGAGGTAAGCGCCGTTGAAGTCGAAGGATTCGACCTCCCAGTCATGGCGAGCGGCTAGGGCAAGGATGAGACGGATGCTGGAGAGTTTTGCGACGGGTGAGTAGGTGTCGAAGTAGTCGACGCCATAGACTTGTGTGAACCCTTTTGCGACGAGCCGGGCCTTGTACTTGTTGATGGAGCCATCGGCCTTCCGTTTGACGTGGAAGACCCACTTGCTTCCAACGATGTTCTTGTTGCGCAGTCGTGGTACAGTGGCCCATGTGCCAGCCTTTTGAAGCGTGTCCATCTCCTTGTCCATTGCTTCTTTCCAGCGCTGCCAATCCGACCGAGACCGGGCTTTGCGGAGGGCCTTGGGATCGTCTTGAACCTCCTCCAAAGTGGCAACAATGTCATGGTCGAAGTTTGCATGGAAGATAAAGTCAGCGTTGTTGGAATCGATGGTTATGTATGAGGTGGACTCGCCCTGGGGCTCCCCTTCAGGCGTTGCGCCTTCGGGAGAGCCGGGTGCGACTGTGCGCGTGTTGCTTGAAGTGCCGGTGTCCGTGCTGCTACCTGCGGCGCGCGTCATGGACCGGGTAGTAGGGCGAGGTTGTGTTGGGACAGGGATCTTGGAGGGGGTGAGGAAGGGTGCTTGGGTGCTGGTGCTGACGCGAGTGATGTCGCTGGCTGTGCTGGGGGACTCCTCCTCTTGCTGGCTGGCTGTTGGCTGGTTGGTACATCACTCCCCCTCAGGCAGCAAGGGGAGGGTGAAGCGGACGTCGTTCGTCGCTGGCGCAAATTTGACGTTGCGCTCGACGGACACGGTGTTCTTGCTGGGCCAGTACACGCGATGGGCGTGCGTGCTATCGCTGTCGAAGCCGACCCAACGGGCCTCCAGCGCACGGGCATCGAGCTTGGAGCCCGTTGCGCTGTGTACCCAAACACGTTGTCCCCACTCGGGAACCCCTCCTAGGTTAGGCTTGTCCCGGTAAAGGCGCTCGTACAGAGTTATGTTACCGAGGACACGGGTGGATGTGCGGTTCTTCAACCACACCGCGAAGAGGACTCCCTCGCCCCATAGGGTCTTGGGGAGGCTGCTGTGATGGAGGATGGCACGAACGTGCTCTAGAAGGCGGCGGTTGAGTGACTCCGCCACGCCGTTGTGCTGGGGGGTGTCGTGAGTGGTGAGCTGGCGCTCGGTGCCCTGCTCCTTGAGGAAGCGGGTGAAGGCATCGCCGGTGTACTCCCCCCCACGGTCAGACCGAAGCCGCTTGATGCGTGCGCCGTGCTGGGTCTGGGCCCAGACAGCGAAAGCCTTGTAGGCATTGAAGGCTTCGTCCTTGGTGCGCAGGAGCTGAAGGCGCGTGTAGTGAGTATGGTCATCTGTGAAGGTGATATAGTACTTCCTCCCCCCTATGGTCTGCACAGGGGAGGGGCCCCAGATGTCGGAATGTACTTCTGCTCCGAAGGCATCAGCTTGCGGCGCTTCGCGCTCCTTGCGTATGGCTTTGTGGGTGGTCTTGGCGTACTCACACGAATCACAGGCTAAGGTTGTCTCATCATTAGTTAAAGTAATGCCGGTGACGGCGCCCTGCTTTATTAGTGTGCGAATGGCAGCGGGGGAGATGTGGCCCAGCCGTCGGTGCAGGGTGAGCAGGGAGGCGGTTTCAATCGCCGCTCCAGCAACGACCGAGTGGTCGACCCTGTACAGGCCGTTCACACTTGCGGGTACAACGCCGATGATCTTGCCGGCTTTGCTTTTGATCTTGCAGGCGTCGCCTTCGAAGGATACTGCGCACCCCGTCTTGGCGATGCGACTGATGGATACTATGGTGAGTGCCATATCTGGTGCGTGCAGCACATCCTTCAAAATGACTGATGAGGATGACTCGCCGTTGGGGACCTCTATCTGTAGATCTCCCAGCCCTACAGCGTAGAAGACCCGCTTGTCGGCAGCGGTTATGGGTCGTGGGTCGATGGGACAGTAGAAGACGAAACGGTGTCGAAATGGGGACATGTGGCGAGAGGCTCCAGAGTTGTAGAGTTTGCTCTCAGTTCCTCCGCTGGTGTGTGCGCTGCTTGCTGCGATCACCGCATGTTGCTGACCTTCTTCGCCCACCATCCTCTCTTCCTCGTCCTCCTCTATTGCCGCCCACGCCTCGATGTCCGGCTCTTCCTGAGCCGCCGCTGTCGACTCCTTTTCTGAGTCCCTACCTCCTCGTGCGGGGCCCTGCCCCTCCTTCCCGCCCCCCTTCGCCCAGCAATCGGCTTTGACATGGCCGCGCCTTTTGCAGTTGTAACATTCAATGTTCTTCCTCTTGTTCTGGGCATCGGCAGTGAAGGCTTCGTCTTGTTCTTTATCTTTGGAGTCTCTTTGCTCATAGTTGTCGATGAAGAGTTGGGTAACTGTATCAGGGGTGAGTGAGTTCCCGCTGATGCAGGCGCTGGCATTGATGGCTGATCGGGTGGACTCGTAGGAGGAGGGGAGTGAGGCGAGGAGGATGTCGGTGAAGTCGTCATCATTGATGACTTTGCCCATTGCTGCAAGTTGCTCGCGCATGTTAGTGAGTTGCTCAAAATGGGTGCGTACGTTTTCCTTCTCTCCACACTTCTTATTCCTGAACCTTCTAGCTAGGTCCACCACGGTCATCTTCGTCCTCTCCTCAAAGTACTTCTTCAGCGACTCCCATACGTCCTTGGCGCGCATGCTGCCCTTGAGGCGTGAGAAGATGGTGTCCTGGGACGGTCGCAGCTATGAGCTGCTTCACGGCCCCTTCGCCCTTCTTCCATCGAGTGGCAGCGTCCAGGCCGTTGATGGTGCCTGCATCAGTGTATTCGCTGGGTGCGTTTTCGTTTTGAAGGTGGACGTCGAGTAGGTTGTTCTCCATCGCCCAAAGGAAGCGATCGTGGTAGATAACCCAGTTTGTGCCGTCGGGCAGCAGTCTTGGGATAGATATTTTCGGGTTGTCAGGGTGCATGGTGATAACAAGTGAGTGGCAAATTTGTAAGGCTTGGTCTCGTACTGATTTTATCGCACGGGCGCAGGGCCCATAACCTTGTGAGCAGCGGTAGAAAGTGCGGAGTGGAAAGAGCGCTAGTGTGAGATCACGTACGAGACAAGCAAGGGATAAGCGAGTGGATGGTTTAAGATAGGCACACCAGGTGCTTCGAGAACAGCAGGATAGTGATACATTTGAGTGAATACCAGCGCTTATATCTATGTACAGGCGGGCCACAACTGAGACATGAAGACAACCAGTAAAGTAACAAGACATGAGACATAAAGGCATATGGACCTGCGATCACGAGCCACACAACAATGCGTGTCTCGGTGTGCGCTTGGACCTGCGCACCTGGCACTTGCTATGGTAATCATAAGTACAATAGAACACTATTCGTAAATGTCAGCACAAACTCAGAAACATCTCAGACGCAGAGGGAAACAATAATATCACAACGCAATTGGACTACTTGTGTTGACACCTAGATAGTATCACTATGGTAATTCGTGAAAGAATGTGTGCTCTTTATGTGGTCCGAAGCTAATGTAACTTGCTAGATAAGAGCTCATCAAGATAGTATGGCTGGATAGCTATGAGAATGAGGTAGTGGGAAGCAAACAAGAAGAGAATGATAATGAATGATAGGAAGCAATGAGGTCACCATGGGTAGGGTAGTGTGTGCTATCACAGTAAGCTCTACTACTGACTATCAAGTATGTGTTTCAATCTATCAAAGTAGGGCGTCCCGAGACCCGTAACCTGCGGAGTTCGAAGTCAGCGCTGATGTCGAAAACGAGGAGACAACTCTGGCGGGACGCACAGGATCCCATCCAGCGATGGCTGGGAATCCATCAGTATTGCAGCCCGGGTTCGAGCCATACATGATATCTTTGAGGCCCACCAGGCCTTCGCTGTACAGCCAAGGGTTGAGCCAGCCAAGCGGGGACTTGCCCTTCGAGAGCTGGTAATCATTCAACAACGAGATCACACCCGCCACAGTCTGCACATAGGCGATCAGCAGTGGGCGGCACCCGAGGATGGACGAAGCAGAGAGGATGGAGGACGGAAAGACGCACGGGCGCTGAGCAGCTCGTGCCCCCGTAGAACCTGATTTCACCGTTGAAAATATGCGCGAAGTAGTCCGCCTGCGCGGCGATGTCGGGAAAGCCGCGGCTCGAAGCGCTGTACAGATTACAAGGGTAAGGAACAAGTATGATCGGACCACGGGAGCAAAACCCACTTGTAGAGACCATAGTGTTGGTTTCCGATGTCCTGAAGAAAAAAGCGCATAGCGATGTCCTGGTATCTCGGGCGCTTGAAGTAGTTCGAGAACCCGCCCGAAGAGAAGGCCGCCGCGACCTCGGGGTTAATCGTGCCGCCGACGCTAGTGATCCAGGGACCTATTAAACCAAGGCAGCGTGGTGAGCGACTTTTACCTGCGCTTATGCACTGTTCGCAAGCGGAGAAAAAATGCCACACGTACAGGATGCGGGGAATGTGGGGAGGAACTGGACTCTGCCGGAGCCATCGTTGACTATGCAGTCTCCACGGCCGACGCCATCGTCGCCGGTTGAGAAGATAACGCTGGCGCCACGCGCACCGAGCTGCGCGAACAGGTTGCACAATGCTGTTGCATAGTCTTCCGCGAAATCTTGCTCGTTGTCACCATAAGACGTACTGATCGTTTGTGGGACGGTCGGCTGTTTGGTCATGTAGATGAGCCACGCAAGGTAGCTTAGCTTACCAGAGTTGACGGTGCTGTAGTAGATGTGTGGGGTCGGGTACGCGATGGCCTCGGTGTACTGGATGTCGACGTTTGCCTCCTGGTTTGGGTTGGGTTGGGGTTTGCCTGGGAGGTTTCGGTCGCGGATCCGCACGAGAGTGAATCTTGCATCGACCCCATCGGTGCGATATTCCCTCATGAAGGTCGCCAGATCGTCCTGGCTCGGGTAATCACCGTGATAGCCCACAATCCCGAGCACATTCCGGTCCGTCGCGGCCGGTGCGTAGCCCTCCGTGTTGTACAGCTCGCGTAGGTACGACGGCGTAACATAACCAGGACCATTGACCCGGTTCGACAGCACCTTCACGAGCTCTCCCGACATTTCCCCACCGGAGCGCTTTCGTAGTGTTTGCCGTGGCGTGCGTGGCGAGCCGAAGTACGTCGTCGGTGCGACGGTTTGCACGTGCGCGTGCAAAACCTCGGGGAGCGCGTAGCCGAGCGTGCGGAGGACGCAATCCTTCGTCTCGACATGTTGGTAGAGCTGGTATGATGTGCCGAGGAGATCGTTAGCTTGGGACACGGGCACACCAGTGAGCGTGAGCCAGCTGCCGCCGTGTGACGTCGAGACAGAGGAGGACGGGACGCCGTAATGTTCGAGCCAGGAGTTGACGAGCTCAATTGTGTCCGGGTGTGGCGCGACAAGCCGAGCCACCTGCTCCTTGGATAGGTGTGCCCCATATCTGCAACGGAGCAGCAGCGTCATGGTACGTGGAGTACATGTGTGAGCGGAGTTGTGGGTGACGTACTTTGGATGTTTGGGAGTACTGACCTCGTAGAGGGCATCAATCAAGGCATTCTCATGTTGGGACTTGAGCGCAATGTGGAGATCGATCGTAGTTTCGGCGGCGGGGTGGCCTAGAGGTTCCCAGTTTGGAGGAACTGCATTCCACGCATGCTTCACGCGCATGCTACCCCAATGTGGTTGGAGGGGCGTCGCAAGGGGGCAGAGGGGCCCAGCAGAGAGGACTGAGAGCGCAGAGAGCCAATTGTAGCGCATAATCCCGGGAAGTCGAGATGGTGTCTACAATACAACTCGTTGTACTGTCCGAATGCCTAGATGTCTAGAAAGCCTGGGGACTAGAACTCCTTGAACCCTGTACATCACAGCGTCTCAACTGAACTAGAGGGCGGCGTTGAGAGAATGGAGCTAATAACACAACCGCGGGCCACCTGCACCGAAGTGGCCGCCAATGGCATTACCCGGACACCATGGTGACCCGCGTCGAGGCTCGGCTCGGACGTGAAGTGGAGCCCAACGGCCGAAAAAAAAAAGGTCCAGACCTGTTTTTATTTATGGCGGACGGGCGGTCGGGTGCGACTCGGACTTTCTGATGGTCAGGCAGTCCTGCCCACGTTCTGACAGGCGGACCACACCGCCCATTCAAGGCAAGGAGAGATCTCTGAATAATGGGGCCGAGCCAGCCAAGAACGCGATGACCTTACAAGCAAACGTGGAAACGCGTTCACGAGACGTGAAACTCCAACCTCGTCACACCGCATCCACCTTGCTTGAAAGCCGCTACCTCATGGGAACTGGGGGAGGAAAGATAAATGGTTAGCTGAGGACGCATGGGAGCCACAGGCCTCATGAGGGCTGGCAGGTGCACTGGCGCAGGTTAGATGGATTTAGAAATACTCCCGTGCTACGAGATGGTGAGCGGGAGGGTGCACTGGTGGGATATAAGCCTCCACATGTGCCCCAAGTCAACCCTAGGGGGCACTCGAACAGGGAACCAGAGCTATGAGGACAGTGAGATGGTGGCAGTACGAGGGTTGTAGGCGCTCAGGCTTGTGCATACTGCCTGACTGCCTTGTACACACTTTACAAGCCCACTCAGTGTCTGTACGTTATTTCTCTAGTATTAGGTCATTCCACTTGTATGCGTATTTGTTTCCAACGTTGACAAACCTGACCTGCTCTCGTATACTCAACGATTTCGAACACAAGTCTGGGGATGGCAGTGTACGATTGACTTTGTGGATGACTACGGACCTGGTGCACCGCTTGCAGAGGGATACGGCCTGGGTGGGCACGGATTCCCCACTTTGTTTTACTCAGCCCAATCTCTAACTATTCCGTTTAGGGTTGTTTGATGCAGTGGGAAAGATAGTGGGGCTCTTTGGTGGAATCGCCCTCCTCTTGTTCCCGCCGTCCGTGATCTACTTTTTATATTATCAGACACTCAGGACGGTTTGCGTGTCCACCATAATTCGCACATATTCTGGACCTGTGTGGACGGGTTGAATGGGGCGCGTGTAGTTAGGAAGGTCGGATAGACCTGACCGCTACCTGACGGAGAGACACCAGACTATGTAGGACGAGGAAGCCACGGAGACTGATGCAGCATCTGCGCTGCTCATGACCAAGTGAAGTGTGGCGAGGCTTTCTCCAGGTGATGTAAATGTGCCCTAGTAGTAGGTTACAGTACCGTTACAGTAGATTTGCCGTAGTAAGTTACACTTTGTCTCGAGAAATGATCGATTATGATCGATGATCAATAATCCCACGGCATAGAAAGCGCGCAGCGCCCACTGAGGCCATTCTTGACACAAATCTGAACCTCTTTATCAAGCTTTTTGATCGGCCACCAATTTGGCTCGTTCTCTCTATTGTCTTCTGCAGCAGATTATGGTAACGCGGTTCGAATTCGTGATGGTGTGCCGAGGCGTTCAATATCTCTTGTAATGTTCCGTCAATGAGAAGAAGTGACAGGAGTCAATTGACTTTGGTTTCCCGGTCTGTCTGCCATCTTGACCAAATATGCTGGGTTCTAAAAGTTTTAGATGGCCAGGGAAAATCATTGCAAACTGCGCTAGCACACGGGCGCATGATCCGGATTGGTATCGGCCTCGCAGTGCTGCTATGGATAATTCTGATACCTACATCAGGAAAATGGAATGTTACTGGCGTTACTGGCAGTACTAGCAGAGACTAGTACAGACGCTTTAGCGCAGCTGAGCTTGAGTGGAGCGCTCCTGTTGGTGCTGGGAACAAGACCCGGACGTATCACCTATACATGAGCTCGGCACAGACAACCACTCTTTATTTCCCCCAAAGGTGGCGGCACAGAATCGACGGTGCAGCTCTGATAGCGGAGCCAACTGACCTTAGGAGATGGACATATTGGTAGTCTTGGGGAGACTCCTGCGATGCATCATGCATCACCATCTTCTTGGCCGTAATTTGAGAAACGATCATGGTCAGGTTTATTGAGACAGGATCCTTGTGTGACGGTCCCACATGCACCAACAGCTGTGGGGGGGGCTACTCATCGCCTCCGTATTATTGTGCGGGCGTCCGCGACCCGCGGAGAGTTTGTACAGTAGGGAACGAGCTGCTAGCCTCTAGGGTACATAAATTACAGTATGGGGAACACGTTATGGCCTCTACAATAGAAATGTGTGACAGCGTCCGTATTACTAGCACCATGATACTGTAACCAACACGAAAAACTCGATCGGGTTGCATTCCTGTTAATAAATATAGCGAGTAAAAGGTGATTAATTACGCGAGATCTGTAACTCAGGTGAGGTCGAAGACAAGTTTGAGGATAGACGAGTGACCTTACTCACCTAGAAACTGTTCTCTTCCTTCGCTCTCTCTCGACCGTGACCTTCCTACATTTTCTCCTGATGGCATTAGTCTTAGAGCGGGTGGGGGCATCTCGAGTTGAAAATGCAGGAAATCCGGTGTGCCTTTGGAGCGTGTTGCGCTTGTAACTGTCGCGAATGGAGACCTGATCGCTGCTTTGCGATCAGGCCCTGCGCGGATAGCAATGCGGTTGTTCAACGAGGCGAGCAGCGCATTGGCGTACCTACACCAGCATTCGCATGCTATCAGCGGTACGGAGGTCATAGATCAAAAATGTCCTCACAATTTTCCCATAATAGCAGTGCTAGGAAGCGAATATTGGAATCAATATAAATGTAGTATCGACTTGAAGATGAGACTCACGGGCAGGTGTACCAGTCCTTATCCTATCTCAACGTACTGGATCAGCCACAGAACAAGTATACCCCCAGCCAAATCACACACCGGCTTTACGACGATCAACACTAATGCTACAATTGCCAGGGCGGCTGGAAAGAGGACGGTGAGACCATACAGTGTACCAGAGTTGAAAATTCGCCCACTTGTCAATACATTGGTTTCGACCGTCAATCGTACAATTCTCGACATGGCATAGTTATTCAAAATGCCACCTCCATCAGTGCGTCGTTTTTCAAGCTGCGTAGGCAATAAAGAGCGGTCAGTCAGAAGGATCTTTGAGTTCCCTAACTAAAGTGCCGTGGGCTCACGTGATAAATCATTGAAACGGCGATGAGGCCATCGGCCAAGACACTTCCGATTAGCCATATCTGAAGGAAGATCTCCATCAGCAGAGATATAGGTTGCTCGCAGACATAGTGACTTACCAGTGCAAAAATCTTCAGCACTCGACCACTAGTGAACGCCTTGGTAACATACGACTAGAAAAATATGTGAGGCAGAAAAATATGTGAGGCAGGTCGGAGACAACATGGTCAGGGAAGGTGTTCACATAGATACCCCCAGAAACCTCTGATACTGCAGCGACGGTGGAGCACTATCAAAAGCAAAACCCTTTGAGTATCGGGGAAAGACTTGAAGTACAACCGACTCACCAAAGAGATCAGCAGGCATAACCACCAGGACTGCCTCGAGCTGAGCACCCAGATACGATACGCGAAAAATAATTGGACGGTCAATGAAACAACACCTCCAAGGAGTGGCCCATCCCAGACCGAATAGTGGGGAGAGGCGAGATGGCCTATATTACCAAAGCCGGAGGCAAACCAGTAGTAGAGGTCGGCGAGGGCGAGCGCTGACTGCACCGTTTCTAGCAGAAATATCCCGTAGGCTACGAAAGGGCCGTCAACGGGAAGAGCACAGCGTATCGAGAGAGTAGACTTACCTAAGAACTTGAGGCGTTTAATATCATTCGGAAAGTTGTAGGTATACACGTCTTCGCCGTGCGGTAAGCAACCCCAGGAAGCACCGGCGAAGGAATTGATAAAGGACTTACAGAACTGAGTTAGTAAGACTCCATACAGAGTCCAGCTCCACACAGTCCCCAGGAGCTAAGCAGGTGTCAACAACAATGACAAGTATGAAGCAACGACTTTGCGTACAAGGGGTGCAGTTCTAGAAAAAGAGTTAGCTCAACTCTAGTATGTGAGGATCGGTGGCAACACTTACATCTCGGCGATGTTCGTCGGTAAAGGAGGAGGCCCAGGAGGTGGTGCCGACATGAACTACTGACCGCAGGGCGCAGGGGATAATTCGAAAGAGTCCGCTCTTTATCTAGGAGTGGGGCATATGGATACCAGTACGGTCACACTAATATGGGGAATGATGCTTCCTAGTCGTCCCCTCCAAGCCTAATGGCTGGTCACTTGAACACTTGCAAGCTACTTAGGCAGCATTGGGACAATGGCGTACGTAAAACAGCACATGGTAATGTCGACGTCCTATCTGATCGTACTTTACAGCTTGGTGATGAGCGCTGAGCGTTGACGGATTGGCGTTCAGTAGTGTGGGGAAGCAAATGAGGCTAATGAAGCCTTCCCCCATCACCTCAACAAATGAGCCAGGAAATTCAAGTTGAGACCTGAGACCAGCTAACGAAGAACGTCAGTCGAATAACTATCGTGGGGTGCGTCCTCCCTGTAGTACCACTCGGAGCTGTAGTAGCAGCTACTGGCAGACCCAAGGCGCGCTTGCTGGGGGGAAACTTGAACACACGGCCCGGGGCCTGAGCCCTCCTTGGTTCTATTAGTTGATCATCATTGCGGTCATCCTAATACGTATGTAAACCGGGGCTCCTTGAACCGCAACCACCACCATGGGCGGTTTTCCCACGGCAAAGCCGGGGCAAGGATGGACTAGAACCATGAGCACGCTGCACTGGCAGGCAAACTCACTTATAGTCCTCGAGCGTCCCCGGCCCACCAAAAGAATATACACACCCGTATTAACTACCACGACACCAGTAAATGCCGGCTGCTGCACACACCAGGGCACAACCCGCAAGAGACCCAACCCACACCATCCCCAACAGCCGTAAGTGCACACCTGAGCCAACACCTTGAGTAACGAGCATCAATGTCCCCCACGTATGTATGTATAATCGGTGCCCCGATGAGCCTAAGCCCAAACCCACAACACGCTTGCACGCTGAACAATTACCTAGATGCGAACAGGAGACTAATAATGTAACAGCTACACCCCCAACACACACCCGGACCACTCCAGCACCTCACAAACCCTAGAACCGTCAACGGAAACACGCACAACGCCACCATCAAAACCCCCTCACACTAGTAAGTACATCCCCTGCGCCACCAAACTAAACACACCAACCCCCCAGCCGACCGCGACAACCCCTGCAACACCTCACCTCACCACCCCTGGACGGCATTCCACCCCAAAAAGACAAGATACCAGACGATATAAACTATAGAACACGGACCAACTGACCAGTCACACCAAGCGATGGACGCCCCCCCCCCCCTCCCCTGCCGCAACCAGCATACCACTGACGGACAACCCCGACCAGCAAACCTCCGGGCCAAACAGAGAACCCCCGTCCAGAGTCACCAAGATACAAACAGCCCGCATGGTAGCCATCAATAGCCCAATCGCCGCCGCCGCCGAGACCAGGAAACTCAGGAAAAAGCGACAAAGTAAGACACCCCAAAACACCCGATTAACAACCTACTAACGGACACAGAAGCGGCACAGAGCGGTGGAGAACAAGAACCCCAACCCAGCAACAACATGGTTGCTGACGCCATAGCGTCCACGATCACCTCCATGGAAATACCCATGGAGGCCGCACAAGAAGAGCTCACCACCCCCAACCTACCGCTGGTGCAATACCCCTCGTCAGGACCTACCAACACCCCCTCCCCATACACGCTCCCCACGTTCCCAGACGAGGACACCCCCACCCCGCCGGCTACCCCCACCAGGCACATGCACACGACTCCTACGCAAAGTACCCCGGACCTAGACATCCCAATGCTCTTTGCCCAAAACCTGACGCCAGGAGAACCGCATGGACGACGACCACGGAGCCTTCACCCCCCGCGCTAGCCCAGGAACTGGCAGGACCCCCCCCTCGATGAGAGGTATAGTTGAAGAAGCCCGTGCAGACCCCAACACGAACCAAGACCTATTCCGTGGTACCATAGATAGGTTCACTCGGGGACCCATGCCCCACGTCCAGGATGCACACCCAACCTCCATCTTCGAGTACCTCGACCTGGACCTCATCAGCGACTGGGAGGAGTTCCAACGTGGCAAGCTCATCGCCACCCCCTTTGACAACGAAGCCAAGGACGCTTACATGCACGAAGACATCAAAGCCAGGCTCTTAGCGGCAATTGCAGAAATCACCAAATCGCAAGAGATAGGTGTGGCCACCCCACGCGCCTCTGCTGAGGCACTAGCGGCGAAACGCCACCCCAACGCTTTCCTCGTGTTCAACCTGACAGACGAACAGGCTACCACCCTTATGGAACGACGAATCTGGTCGTCGACCGCGATAACCTTCCGAGTCACCCCGCTAGGACGCGTCAACCCAGAGTTCCTCTTCGCAATTAGAGGCTTCAATACAATGGTTGAAGCTGACATCGCAACCATTATCAAAGAGGTCTGGTCCGACGACGACACCAACAGATACATCACAACAATTGCCCAAGAGCACCCAGAGGACGAACGCGCCCACGTCCTCAATGCTCTCCGGAAACTCACCACCTCGGTACACCTCACACGCCTGGACATCAAGCTCCAAGGTGATCTGTTAATCCCACAGTTCAACGTGTATGCGAAGGGCCGAGAGGCAATCAACTTAGGCATATGGCCAAAAGTCAGGAAGTATCTCGCAGGACGCACGTACTCAACCCAGATGATGGGTACAGGCATCACGAGCATTGCTCCTTTCAACTGCGGGCTCTGCCACAGTGTAGACCACCCGCGGGGCCTATGCCCATTCCCAAGCGTAGAAGGTTGGAACGGACCTACGAGGCGCAACAACGAAAACTCGAGGGGCAGGAACCTGAACAACAGAGGAGCGAGCTCACGCCCCCTTGCCACCAGAGCTAACAGGTTTAACGCCCGCGCGTAACGGGAGTGATCCATACCACAATAGATACAACCCAGAATGTAAATAGTTGATCCGCGAAATTAGCTAGGCTTCCTAGATGAGTTAAATACAAGAAGCCACCGTTGACCTACCACCCCTCACTATGTCTGAGAACACTGCCCCTCACGCACGCACGCACTCCCAAGCCCAAACCAGGGCAACCAGTGAACGCAACCGACAGGACGGCGGGCACTATGGTACGAATCAGTACCCCCCGATACCAGGGCCGCAAAACGCGGACACGCGCGGGCAGAACAGGACCCGACGCAAGGCAAACATCAATATAGCCACCCTGAATGTAAATGGTTACGCAGCACCAGCGTACCAAATGAGCGGTCTGGAAAAATGGTCTGCGATCAACAGTACCCTAAACTCCCACAAAATCGCCATACTAGCAATCCAGGAAACACACCTAGATGAGGAACGCACTCAAGAACTACGCAAGTGCTTCGGCCGGAAAATGGAACTAATCACTTCCCAAAACCCTGACCAACGCGAGAGCATCGGCTGGCGTAGCATTCATCATAAATAAAAGTCTAGTAATACCCAAATCCTACAAAGCAATAGAACTTATTCCCGGAAGAGCCCTAGCCCTCAAAATTAACTGGAATGGCTCGGAGGAAGCCACCCTAATAAATGTGTATGCACCAAATAATAAAACCGCACACCCAACCTTCTGGGAAAAACTTGACCGCGAAAGGAACAACCTCAACGTGAGCCGCCCGGACTTCCTACTAGGAGACTTCAACGTTACTGAGGACCCAATTGACCGAGCACCAGCTCACCATGACGACCTCAACGCCATAGAAGCCCTACGGGACATGCGCCACCAATTGGACCTGGAAGACACGTGGCGACACCGAAACCCCAAGGACAGATGCTTTACATACCGCGCAACCCTCAACGGTTCCCAAATACAATCTAGATTGGACAGAATTTACGTCAAAAGAGATCGAGCACCACTCACATACGACTGGAAAATAAGCCCGTCCCCTGTCCCTACGGACCACTGGTTAGTGGTAACAAAGTTCGCACCAGCGAACGCCCCTTTCACTGGCAAAGGTCGATGGACATGGCCAACTTCGATCCTCCAGAATAAAGAACTAAGTAAAGGAATAGATGAGAGGGGGCAGAGAATGATGAGCGACCTCGAAGAAGTACAGAAGAACAATATACCCCGCGATGTAGCCAACCCCCAAACGATCTGGAAGACCTTCAAGGACGACATAACCGCGCAAGCCAAACAAACATCCCGGAAGGAATACATGAAACGCACGGCAAAGAAACGCAACCTACAAAAAGACCTGGAGGAAATAGCGAGAAAATCTGACATAGACATCAACGACGCAACACGATCTAACGAAGCGTACCTAGCAAGTGAACTAGCGCACCTAGAAAGGCTAGAAGCATACAACAAAAAAGAACTGTTCCGCGCGAAACTCCAGGACCACGGAGAACGCCTGGGAGGCACATGGTCCAACTTGAGTAAAGAGCGGAAACCAAGAGACCTAATACAACAACTTAAAGTCCCGGGATCACAACCACCCCAATATGAGAGGAAGACGGAACGCATGGCGCAACTTGCAAGGGACTACCATGAAGAACTATAGCATGACAAAGAACCCATGGACCAGGAAGAAGAACACACAAACCGACGGCTAGCACAGCTCAACGTAATCCCACAGGAACAAAAACTCCGAAGGGCGCAAAGGGACGGACAAAATTGGTCGATCCAAGGCACACAAATCAAAAAAGCACTGAAACTATCAAAAAACGGATCAGCGACAGGCATGGACGGATGTCCATATGAACTATGGAAGCTACTAGATGAGCGTTATGAGAGGGCACAAAAATCCGGAGAAAGGGCCTTCAACATAGTGAAAGCCCTTATGACCGTCTTCCGAGACATCCAGGAACATGGGGTAGACCCCCAATCGGACTTTTCGCTAGGTTGGATGTGCCCCATCTTCAAAAAGAAAGACCCCTCCGAAATCTGTAACTACAGACCGATTACGCTCCTAAATACAGACTACAAATTGCTAACCAAAGTCCTGGCATTACAACTACTGAGATACATACCAAACCTCATACACACAGACCAGGCGGGATTCATCCCAAAACGCTCCATTTTCAACCACATCAGACTAGCACAGACAATCCTCAACTACGCCGAAGTCATGGAGGAAGACGGTGTGATAATCGCACTGGACCAAGAAAAAGCATACGATAGAATTAAGCATGACTACCTATGGGACACGCTAACAGCCTTCAACCTCCCCCCAATTTTCATCAAAACAGTCCGAGCTCTATATGAACACGCCCACACGAAGGTAGCTATCAACAGAGTCCTGAGCCAACCCTTTAAAGTCATCAGAGGTGTCCGAAAAGGCGACCCCCTATTGTGCCCCCTCTTTGACTTAGCGATAGAACCTCTAGCGTGCACAATAAGAAATGTGGAACACATCAACGGGTTCACAATACCAGGCCTAGCGGATAACATCAAACTCACACTATTCGCAGATGACACGAACCTCTTCCTCAGTAAAAATGACCGCTTCGACCACGCAGAAGACATACTGCAAGAATGGTGTAAGGCATCCGGAGCCAAGTTCAACATCGAAAAAACAGAAATAATACCTATTGGGACAGAGGAACACAGACAACGCGTCATAAACACGAGGAAGATAAACCAAGATGACACCAGACCCCTTGCTGAAAACATAAGAATAGCGAACGACTGGCGAGCCTGTACGAATACTGGGAGCATGGATAGGGAATAACATTGATAATGCAGTCCCCTGGGAACCCATACTAGACAAAATGAGTGCGAAAATACAAAACTGGAGAAACACGCACCCGACACTTTATGGTAAAAGACTAATAATCCAAGCGGTGATCGGGGGACACACCCAGTTCCTCGCAAAGGCGCAAGGCATGCCACCACACGTAGAAAAAGCGATTGAAAAAATGATAAGGAACCTGATATGGGACCGAGACAAAAACCCACGAATTGCTATGAACACCCTACACAGGCCAATCGAAGAAGGCGGCCTAAAAATCCTAAACATCAAGGCAAGGAATGAAGCGATCGAAATCATGTGGTTAAAAGAATACCTGAACCTCACTCCAAATCGCCCCACATGGGCAACAGTAACAGACCTGATACTAGCGGCAGCAGCCCCGCCAGGAATCCCAAACGTCGCGATCATGAACTGCTTCCTCCAATCGTGGAACCCACCAACCCGGGGAGCCAGAGCGCTAAAACTAGGACAGGACATCGTAAGAATGCTCAAAATTGCGAAGAAACACAACACAAACCTTGCAGCCATCAGGCTATCACAAGACCTACGCTCCCGACTACCGGCGTGGTACCACATAAATGCTAGATCACGCCCCATGACCAACGCGGCATCCAAGTGCCTCCTCACAAGACACAAAGCGAACACCATAGCAGACCTCATGAGAGTATCAGCACGACTGAGAGGCGACCGACAGGAAAGATACCATGGACCAAATCCCAAGATGCGTATGCCTCGAATGTGTAGAGGACCGCATTAAAGGGTGCAAAAACCCACACCAGTGCGCAAGCGAAGCCACAGAACGGATACAAGGAACCGCCCCCAAACTGAACCCCCTAGCCCTAGGAGACCCCCATGATAACCTATCGCTGACGCGCAACAGGAAACGGCAAAACGAAGTTGCCAGAGAAACAAACAGGGGAAATCCTATTCGACCCGTCAATAACATGCAAAAACGACCTGACCAAGTGCTTCAGGATCTTCACGGACCCATCCAGAATATCTGCAACCCCTGCTACTCGCCCGTACACGGTGGGAGTTACCCACAACCACCCCAGAATTACAATCTACACAGGATGGAGCTTGCTTCAATAATGGGAAACAGGACGCCTGATGTGGCAGCGGCATATGGCTAGGGCCCAACGACACCCGCAACGCGGCGATAAGAGTCCCAGGCGAGCAACAATCAAATCAAGTAGGAGAGTTAGTCGCAGTAATCAAGGCAATAAACACGGTCCCCACCTTCTGGCCCCTCCTCATCAAGACAGACTCGTTATACGTGATAAACAGATTGACGAAACACCTGAACGATTGGGAGAACAACGGATGGATTAACATAAAAAACGCATCACTATTCAAGATGGCCGCTTACCTCCTCAAAAGGCGCACAGCTACAACGCACTTCGAATGGGTCAAAGGCCACAACGGCACACAAGGAAATGAGGAAAGTGACACACTAGCTAAAGCAGGAGCAGAAAAGGAGGAAACCGATGAGCTAATACTGGACGTACCAATAAACTACGACTTACAAGGGGCGAAGCTGGCAACGATGACGCAGGCACGAGCCTACAGCGGGATATGCACCAGTGCACCCAGACCATCACGTCGGACAACGGAAGAAAATCTAGAAACGATGAGATCGGCCATAGCCCAATTCAATGGGCTAAAAGAAACCTCCAACGCGCTGTGGAAAAACATAAGGCAACGGGCAATCCGACCCATCATCCAACAATTCATATACAAAGCTATACACGGAGCATACATGATAGGAAGATTCTGGAACAACATACCGGACCATGAACACCGCCAATGGTGTGACCTCTGCCAAACTGAAGAAACAATGGACCACATACTGACGGAATGCAATGCACCCCTGAGGAGACTGATATGGGATCTAGCAAAAACACACTGGCCCCATACCGAGGACCAATGGCCACAACCAAGCCTAGGCATAATACTGGGCTGCGGATCCTTATCAATCCCAGATACGCGTGAGACCAACCAGGGGGACAACGACGAAAAGAAACACACCAAAACGAAAGGCCCCAATAGGCTACTCCAAATCCTCCTTTTGGAGTCGGCCTATCTCATATGGGTGATGAGATGTGAAAGAACGATCCAACAGAGGGTGCACACGGACGAGGAAACCAAAAGACAATGGTTAAACCAAATAAACAAAAGGCTTACCCTAGACAAAATAACCGCCACAAAAATTAAACGTGACCCCGCAACGAGAAAACTTGTGCTAGCCACATGGAAAGACATGATACACCCGGAGCCACCACGAGACTGGCTCCACAACCGTGAGGTTTTAGTGGGTAGGAGACCACATAGCACTTGACCCGAGGTGCCCGATGTCTGAGCCCCACACTACCCCCCACACCCGGGGGGTGTGCGTAAAAGCATTTTCCCTCACCCCTGGTTTCCAATAGGCCTGGCTACGTGCGCGCTAAATAGGGCTGATGGTAAATCTCCTGCTATTTAGCACCTTATTTACTGGTATTTAGACGTCTACTGTAGACAAAAGTAGCTAAATACCGAAATAAAAGCGCTCCTCCAAAAAAATATGTATGTGAACCAACTACAGCACCTTATCCCGACCGGCCCCTGTGCCAGTGGGCCCGAACATCTCCTACACGTATATAACTGTTATCTGTCACATCGAGCCCCCATTTACGATGTACTTACTGTCGATGTCGACCGGTTTTTGTCTTAGGTACATGCTCCGGAATGTAAATGTATTTAATTCTGACCCAACTGCAACAAAGTCGGTTCGCCGATGAGGCCAATGATCCACTCTTCCCGAGTCAGTATAATATGTCCAAAGTGACAAAGTACAATGCCAACGGCACTCCTAATAGCCCAACTGCCTTAAGCATGGATCGTCATTTACCGTATTAATTAAAGGCGATAATCTGCCAGCGATTGGTTCCGAGTCATATTTGTGTCAACTCGGATATCAAGCAAGACAGTGATTAGCAAAGGAATTAGAAAATTCAGAAATCGAGATTCTACGGGTCCCTCATTTGGCGACCAGGTCTCCCAGTCACGGTCACGAGTCGAGACCGTCGCTCAAATGGTCGTCAATAACTCCGGAACTGGAAGTGGTTCATCAACTCAGTTCCGGCTTCCCTGGCCGCTTTGACACCAGCACTTGGGCAGGACGTTCCTACAAGGGTAAGGAGTGATGGAGTTACTCACGGCGTTGTTTTGGTCTGTTAGAAGGAAGCGCCTTCAAGCGCGATGAGCGCGATTTAGTCTTGACCGCACCCCCCAGCTTGGACATGGTCTACCACCTACAGTAGGCAACGCGGACTCGGATCAAGAGCGGGTATCGCAGCCACCACCAACTAGAAGACGCACAACGGTGGGCGTATGCAATGCTGTTCAGCATCTTGCCTATATCGGGTCTCTCTCCTATGAATCTCCACCTTTCTGTTATCCTAAGCTAGCTTATGTTATGCCAGTGTCATACTGACGGAGCGTAATCATAGCCACGCTGACGTGGCCCATCGCAGGTTGACTTCGAAGGCCATATTGCACTCATGACCTGACTCTGGGCGAGACGCGAGGTTCTGATTGGAATACAACAGATTTCTTGGCTTTTCACATTCTTTCTAGGTCTTATCGGTATGCCACATCCGTTCAAACCTTCACCTAGGGCCTCTTACTCTAAGGGCTCCCCTACGGTGTTGCCAGCGGGTGGTCGCGAAAACCGTATCTGGGCTATACTACGCTCCTCGCTGGGCTACGGTAGTTCGTCGAACGGGATCGTGGATGTCGAGGCCACGCTGAGTTGTTTGTAGCACCGCCTCCATTCGAATGCCCACAAGCCTTTGTTCCAAAAGCATTCCAGTTACTTGTCTACTCTTGGAGACGAAGCTGAGCCTTTCTTTTCTAATACTCAAACGATTCTTAGAAACGAAGGTTGTCATTTTCAATACCACCGTTATCGTCGCGTAGCATGACACCTACAAAATGAATGTCAAGTTGTTGTTATGTCGTTATCAAATTCGATTCGTTGGCCCGTCATTACTGCGGGGTTATTTCGAATCAAGTACTAGTACGTGGTATGTGTCCATCTCTATCTACATCAACAGCCTGTTCTTGTTGTCAAATTTTGGTTAGTAGTACCATTTAAGTCGGTGTTGGTGCGACCGACAACTACCATATGCACGAGTGCGTGTCAACTTCTACATTCTTCATGACCCTCACTAATCATTCCTCGGCCTACATGCGACATGATTAGTACATCACGATGTCATTTTTTTGTCTCTTTAAGCTCCTGCGTCTCGAGCGGTTTCCGTCCCTTCGTTTATTCTCCTCTCCACCCCACGTGCGTCCCTCCTACCATGGTTTGGATAAACTTTGAGTCGATGTTATAGCAATTCTTCCTACGCGTTCGCGCCTACTCACTCCCGAATAGAAGCCAGAATTCTCGACGCGGACTATACAACTCCAAGCCGTTGTCCCTGGCACCCATCGGGCGTTCCCAAGAATACTGTGGATCCTCGAATTACTGTAGCTGCCGAAACGACACGTGAAATCTAGTCGTGTCCTTGATACCCGACTTTCTTTCTCAGAGCAATCGAACCTCGCCTCGGCAGGGCAAGAACTCCTTGATGCTATGCTGTCGCTAGGCGGGCCCGGTGTCCATGCATCCGCACCTCGTGCACTTTGGCGCATGGGTCGCATAGCGCGGAATAGTACAAGGGCTTGTTGCGGGCCTGCCATTGGGTGAAAGCCATACCTGGATATGCCCTTGATCCAGGCTACGATAGTCGACAGTTGCGCTGCCAAGCTTTAGGTTCTCTCCGCGTTCAGGCTATGTTACATCACGCTCTTCGGCCTGTGCTGGTGCATTAATAACAACAGGGCCAGAGCCAAATACGCGGGTCGTACTCTATGTGCCTGAAACCAAAGAGCGTCAAGCCGGAGTGAAGGTCACTCTGATGGAAGTACGCAGCTTGGAATTCGTTGATACCAACTCCCATACTGTAGAACGGTGATAGCGCTTGAAGGGCGTGAACAGCGAAGCTTTTTCATCCGGCGGCCATCAGATCGCAAATTTAGGTACGTGCCTTATTTCAGTGAATCAGAAAGATGCTCCACCTTCGTGATGCCATATAAAAAGGACGCTTCGGCTTGATGTAACGCGTGTCCCTCCTTGGGGTTCCGCAGGAGAAAGCGTATCAGGCGGTGACCAGTAGTTCATCATTGTCCCTCGTTTTGCCGCTCTGATCCCGCTCCCGTTAATTGAACCACGCCGTCCATACTTTGTCGCGACTACAAAGAAGAGATACGATATTGGAAAGTAAGTTATAGTGATCGCGCTTCCATGGAGAAAAGCAGTGCGATGGCATCAGCGGGGAGCCGGG
>WTXK01000183.1:0-87048 GCA_025769895.1 Lactarius psammicola
TCCACTGATCACATTCCAAGTCATTTCCAACGATACATGAGAGTGTTCAGCAAGGAGGCCTCTCATCGCCTGCCTGTGCACCAACCATGGGACCACGCCATCAATCTGAAACCTGGAGCCAGTATGAAGAACTGCTCCATTTATTGCCTAACACCTAAAGAGGCCAATGCACTCAAGGAGTACATCTCTGAACATTTGTGCAAGGGATACATTTGCACTTCCAAGTCCCCCATGGCCAGCCCTTTCTTTTTCGTTGACAAGAAAGATGGAAAACTCCACCTGGTACAAGACTACCATGCTCTGAACAACATCACAGTCAAGAATGCGGCACTGCTTCCCCTGATCCCAGAGTTAATCAACAAACTTCATGGCGCACATTATTTTACCAAGTTGAATATCCAATGGGGATACAACAACATCTGAATCCAGGAAGGCGATGAGTATAAGGCCACCTTCAAGACCTCCCTAGGTCTCTTCAAGCCAACCATAATGACATTCGGTCTCTGCAATGCCCCAGCAATGTTTCAAATGTTCATGAACCAAGTTTTCAAGTCCCTGATTGATGGTGGACATGTAGTGGTCTACCTCGATGACATCCTGATCTTCACAGAAGATCTAGCCTCCCTGACCACCCTAACCCATGATGTCCTGCAAAGGCTTGAACATCATGACCTGTACCTGAAACCCAAGAAGTGCACGTTTGCACAAACCTCTGTTGAGTATCTTGGAATTGTTATTTCCAACGGTCAAGTTTCCATGGACCCAGCTAAAGTAGCTGATATCACCAAGTGGCTGGTCCCACGTATCCTTAAGCAAGTCCAAGCATTTTTAGGCTTCTGTAATTTCTATCGACAGTTCATCAAAGATTATTCCACCGTCACCCGACCCCTGTTCGATCTTATGAAGAAGGATGTCCTGTTTTCATGGGATACCGCGGTGGAAAGTGCTTTCTGCACCCTGATCCACACCTTTATGACAGCCCCTGTCTTAGCCCTTCCTAACCATTCACGACCTTTTCATCTCATCACTGATGCCAGTGATTTTGCGACCAGGGCTATTCTGGAACAACCTGATGTGCTAGAGTGCTGGCACCCTGTTGCCTACCTTTCAAAGTCACTCCTCCCAGCAGAGTGTCACTATGAGATCTGCGATAAAGAACTCCTGGCTATTATTCATGCACTCCATGCCTTCTGGCACTACCTCAAGGGATGTAGTGATACCACTGAGATTTGGTTGGATCACGGCAATCTGGTTTACTTCACGACAAAGCAAATGTCATGAACCGTCAAGCTTAGGTTATAACTCAAGAGTTTAGGCCAGTCCAGTCCGGTCCGGTCCAGTATTATGTAACCAACTTCCTTATTAGGAAATCCGAGGTCGGAGTTTGAAATTATACTCCAAGGGTCACGTGATCTGTCACGTGACTAGTTCCTTCAAGGAGGTTCTATGACCTTCTACAGACTTCTACCAGGTTCCACAGAAGAACTGCAGAAAAGGTCACCAGGTCTCAGAGAGACTATTGCCATTGGACGATATTTATAAAGCTTCCACAAGCTTCCAGGGTATTCCCAGAGAGACTATTGCCATTGGACGGTATTTATAGAGTTTCTACAAGTTTCCAGAGTATTCCATTATGTAAACACAATGTAGCCAGGTATATAAGCTAGAGCAATATAACGGACAGTCCCTTAGACTGTCCACTTGTGAACTCCCATTTGCAAACTCATAGTCTTCTGCATTGCTCATCATCATTGATTTGCTCTGCCTCCTTGCCCTCTTGCATCTGTTCAAAGTCTTTGTCTCCACTATCCATCTTGTTCTCTTCCTTGTCCCTCATATCCGTCGTCACCTTCTTAAGTGTCTCAAGCGTCCCTGACTTACTGTGAGTAAGTCATCACAGCAAAAACTTTCCTGTCAACAGGCCCGCTGGGTGCTGTTTCTGTCCTGTTTCCAGTTTGTCATCATCCACAAGCCAGGTGTCCAAAACAAGTTGGACGTGCTGTCCAGGCATTCAGATCATAAAAAGGGGATAGTGGATGATGACGAGAAGTGCATGCTTCTGGATTCCAAGTATTTCACCATCAATGCTCTACAGCGAGCAACTCTCAAGGTGTTAGGAGACACCTCTTTACAACAATGCATTCAAAACATGCAGATGTACAACAAGGAAGTCAGTATGGTGTTGGAAAGCCTTATCAAGAATGGCCTGCAATCACTCACCAAGGGTTTGGAAGAGTGGAATCTGAAGGATGGAGTCATCCTATTCCAAGGACAAGTTTATGTTCCTAAAGATGAGGAACTCTAACGAGAGATCGTCTGCAAGTACCATAACCACATTGCTATAGGACATCCAGGAAGATGGAAAACCTATGAGCTGATATCTCAAGATTTCTGGTGGCCAGGGATGTCCACTTTTATGAAGAGTTATGTGGACAGATGTGCCACATGTCAGGCTACAAAGATCAAGCCTAGGACCCAAGTACCTGTACAACCCAACCCAATCTCAGACGACATCTGGAGAACCATCACTATGGACTTTATCACCAACCTTCCCATGTCCCTCGGTTACGACTCACTGTTCGTTGTCGTAGACTGATTCAGCAAAGCCACCATTGTTACTCCATGTAATAAGACAATTACAGCCAATGAAACCGCAAAGCTATACCTGGAAAATGTCTGGCAAAGAACTGGACTCCCCTGACAAGTCATCTCTGATAGAGGACCTCAGTTTGCATCAAAAGTGATGCAGGAAGTTTGGAGCAAACTTAATGTCAAGTTGACCATGTCCACTGTGTCCCATCCACAGATGGATGGCGAGACCGAGCAAGTCAATCAAGAGCTCGAGCAATACCTTCAAGTGTTCTGCAATTTCCAGCAGGACAATTGGGCAGAGTTGATCCCATTCATAGAGTTCACGCACAATGTTCGGCAACATAGCATGATAAAGAAATCCCCCTTTGAAGTGTGGTATGGGTACAAGCCAGAGTTCATTCCCCTCATCCACTTCACAACAAGGATCCCGGCAGCCGAAGATAGGCTGAATACCCTGAATCAAATCCATTCCAAGGTTACTTCCGCACTAAAGGTAGCAGCAGAAGTTATGAGAAATTCCAAGTCCCCGGTCACGTCTAGAGAGTTCAAGACAGGAGACCTAGTCTGGTTGGAAGGAACCAACATCCATATCATGCACCCCAAAGCCAAGTTGGCCCTAAGACAACATGGGCCTTTTAAGATTCTGACCTCCTGGGGAGTTAATTGCAAACTCCAGCTGCCAAAGACCTGGCACATTCATCCAGTCTTCCACAATTCCTTGATTTCCCCATATTGCAAGAGCAATGCTCATGGACCAAACTTCACCCAACCCCCTGCCAAGATCGTCCAAGGAGAAGACAAACATTACAAAGTTGAAGTGGTCCTGCAGTCCGAGGTGTCCCCGAATTAAAGAGGGATACTGTATCTGATCAAGTGGAAGGGATATCCAAGTTTCAAGAATTCCTGGCTCCCCGCCTCTGAAATGACGCACTCTCAAGCCCTGGTCCAAAAGTTTCACAAGGACCACCCCAGTGCCCCTAAGCCCAAGTCTTCCAGTGCTGTCAGTGCAGCACAACATTAAAAAGGGAATACTGTCATGAACCTATAAACTTGGGTCATGACTCCAGCATCTAAGACCGGTCTGCACTGGCCCGGTCTTATGTAATCATCACCTTCCTAAAGGGGAAATCCGAGATCGGAGTTTAAAGTTCATACTCCGATGGTCACATGACATATCACATGACCTGCTTATGTTTTATCCATCACATGTGGGACCATGTGACTATTCACTGCATGCAAAGCAGAGTTTTCAGTTAAATAAAACCCATAGGAAGCTCTGTGGAGTGTTAACCACTTATCAAAATTTATTTTCTTGAAAAACTTTGAAAAAAAAGTTTTAAGTTTAAATTTGGGCTAATCATCCACCTAAAAAACAATGTTAAACTCTTCCCACTCTCACAGATCACATAATCAGCCGGAACAATAGAAGTCTATTGTTCTGGTTGATCATGTGATCTGTAAGAGCAAACTTTTTTTCGTTGGACAATCAGCCAAAATTTAAACTTAAACTTTTTTTTTCAAAGTTTTTCAAGGAATATTAATTTGATAAGTGGTTAACACTCCACAGAGTTTCCTATGGGTTTTATTTGACCAAAAACTCTGCTTTGCACACAGTGATTCCTTGTGTATCTCTCACATGCAAGGGCACGTGTTCTGCCAAGGTCGTACCATTCCTTGGATTTATCTGATTGGACTGCAGAGCGCAGTCACCACTATGGTGCAATCGACTGCAGTGCAGTTGTACCACTTTCATGGATTATTATGATTGGTCAATGAGAATCATACGACCCTCTATGTTATTTCTGATTGGTTCCTATTATTAGATGTTACTCAAATGTTCCATTCCGCAGTATTCCACAGCACTCGTCAGGCAGCCCTAAGCCTGCCCTTAACTTACGCACAGACCATCCTTGTTAGTATATAAGCTAGCACAATACAATGAACAGTCCCTCAGACTGTCCACTTGTGACATCCTCTCCTGACTGCCTCTTCTGCCTCGGGAAGCCCCACTCCTCGTGCACCTTCCATCCCTTGCTGTTTGCAAGTTCTGTCCAAGCCAGCCAGTCAACCACCTGTCCCCTTCTTTCCCTCTCTGTGCCCTTTTCGCCCCCGGTCTTCTGACCCCCATCATGCCTCCCTGTTGAGTGACAGTGAGTCATCACAGAAGTGACTCGAAGGTCCTTCTAAATAACAGAGGTGAGGCAATAGACAAAGGCCCACATGTTCAACTAAAGGTATCCTCAGAAAGGAATCCCCTTAGAGTCTGTGAGACTAAAGAAGAGTAGATATGATTCAAGAAGAAGTCAAGTCTACTGTACAAGCTAAGTAGAGAGTGACTTATATACTAGTACAACACCAAACAGTCACAAACAAATGGCATCAGAATGAGTCAGATATAACTAGCATGTGATACTAGTAAAAGAAGGCCATAGAAGGCCATAGAACAATATCAGTAAGCAGAATTCGTAACATGTGATAATCAAGTCAGGCTGAGTCAGAATGTCATGGATGTGTATTATTTTCCCTATTTTTCTGTATTTTTACGGATTTATTTGGGCAAGATATAAGTGGCCAAAGTACTTAAGTTCCTTATCATTAGATATGATAAGATGGTTAGTCACATGATGCCAACATGTGTAACTTTGGGTCATGTGATTGTGGGATATATCATGTGATGTTATTTGACTGTGTGACAGTCTTGCTGTTTTTGGACTTCTATTGTTATAGATAACAATAGTGCATGTGCTTGTTCTGATTGGTTAGAACTCTATTGAATACAATGGAACGCTTACTAGAGTAGTATTATGCGTTGTATTAGGATTTACTCAGCAGATAAGAAGGACACATCATCAAGTAGTCATAGCCACTTAGTATGCATCAGTCAGCACAATAGATAAGAGCTAATAATAGATACGACGTGTCAGTGCATGAGTCATTACATTTACTAAAGTACTTAGTAATACAATAAGCACAGTAGTATATAAACCCTGCTGTAGCCTCCTGAGTAGAACCAACTTGTCCTCTTGGTTTCTACTCAGGTGCGCAATCCTCCCTTATATTCTTTACCTCTTCTCCAATCTAACTTGTCCTCTTGGTTTCTACTCAGCCTGTCGCCGCATGAACTTAGCCTTTGACCTTGAATAAAGGTCTCTAAGTTGTGCTTACTCTCCGCATCGTCTACAGGTTTAGCACGTGATTTATCTCCATGCTAGGCTTGCGTATCTAACCTTGGCCTATTTATTATTTTAACCTCTTTGTCTTTCAAGTTGTAGCCAATTAGACTCTGCTACACAGAAGTCTGGCACTTGTATAGTAAGTGGTGGGAATAGGATGTAAGCAAGAATATGTAAGTAACGAAAAGTGTCCAGGAATCGTAACATTTCTGATTGTCCATCAGTTTTTAGGTGATACACCATTGATATGTTTTGTTCAATTCCCAGTGTCTTACATAGCTCCTTTATAAATTTTCCTGCAAATCATGGATCTCGATCACTGATGACTTTGCTTGGTAATCCAAAACGAAGAAATACATGCTGGGCATATAGTTTAGCTGTTTCTTCTCCTGTAATTTCTTCATTACACAGGATGAATATTGATGCTTTACTACAGTCATGATCCATGACCATTAGTATGATATCATACCCCTGGGATGTGGGAAGTTTAGTGATGAAATCAAGGGTGACAGTTTCGAAGGGCATTGCTTTTGGTTTTGGATATATTGGCTATATGGGCACTCTGACGGGCCTGGTATTGATTTTGTGGCATTGACATTCGGTGCATCCTTTAACATACTCCTTTATGTTATGGGTCATTCCAGGCCACCAATAGTATCATGCTATAAGTTCCATTGTTCTTTTTATCCCTGGATGTCCATACACTGGGGAATCATGATGGGCCTTGATGATTGTCCTTTTTGTGTAAAGTTCCTCAGTTACCACCCTTTTTCCATCCTTGTACCATGTCCCTTGTATCTTCTTTAGTCAATGGGTGTTTACCCATGAAGTCAATTTTGCTTGATTTTGGTTAAACACAGGATCTTTGAGATTCATGTCTTCCGGTTCTAAGATTTTAGTTATTCCACCAGTTGGTTCCATTGTCATCCCTCTGACAAATACTTGATCAGGAAGTACTATGACTCCCTCATTATCTTATTTCCCTTGATCATAATTGGGTCTTCATGATAGGGTGTTGGCTCTTCCATTGGCTTTTCCTTTAATATGATGGATTTCAAAGTTGTATTCTGATAGTTTGAGGACTTCCCTGGCTACTTGTCTGCTGATTTTCTGTGGAGAACACCAGTATTGCAAATTTAGATAATCCAAGAATACTTTCACCTTATGGGGTGATCCTGCCAAATATGGTCTCCAATGTCTGAATGCTTTGACAATTGCTAGTAGTTCTAGATCATAAATGTTGTAGTTTCATTCAGCCTCATTGAGTGTAGCTGAGTAATTTCCGATAGGATGGCATTTTTTGTCTTCCTTCCTTTGGAGTAATACTGCTCTTACAGCAAACCCTGATGTGTCTACTTCAAGTTCAAATTGTTCTTCTAGATTTGGATGTGCCAGAACCAGTTCTTGAGTCATAAGATCCTTTAGAGTTTAAAATGCCTTCTCCTGTTCCTCTGTCCATTGCCATTCCATTTCCTTTTTGGTTAGTTTGTTTAGTGGCTTGGCATGTGTGGCAAATCCTTGGATAAATGGTTGGTAAAAATTGCAAAAACCCAAAAAAGATTGTATGTCCTTTACTTTATTAGGTCACGGCCAATTTTTGATGCTGTCAATTTTTACAGGGTCCATGTGTGTTACCCCCTTTTTAAGGATTACCCCCAGATAATCCATACACAGCACATGGAATGTGCATTTCTCCAACTTGTAGTACAAGTCGTGTTCCACTGAGACCTATAGAACATCTTTAACTGCTTCAATATGTGCCTGAAGATTGGTGCCAATCTTGGTAGCTATTTCAATGTTGTCCATATAAACCCATATAGTTGTGCCTTTTTGTTCATGTTTGGCGATAATATCCCTACATATGTAGTTCATCATTGTCTGAAATGTCACCAGTGAATTGGTTAGTCTGAAAAACATAACTATAGGTTCAAATAATCCATATCAAGTTTTAAAGGCTGCTTTCTCTTTGTCCCCTTCTTTGATTCTCACATTGTTATATCCCCATCATACATCCAGTTTAGTATAGATGTGGGTGTTGCTAAGATCAGATATGAGATCAGAGATAAGGGGTAAGGGATACTGATTTTGGATAGTGTAGTAATTGATCTTTTGATAATCTTGCACTGGTCTTAACTTTTCATCTTTTTTCTTTACAAAAAAGAATGGTGATGCATAAGGGGATTTTAATGGTTAGATGTACCCCTTTTTCAATTGTTCTGCTGTAGTGGAGTCCAATTAGCTACAACTTAAAGTGCGAAATAAAAGATTTGAGAAGTGAACAAGCCAAAGTTGGATATGCAAGCCTATAGCAGAGATAAATCATGCCATAAACCTGCAGATGATGTGGAGGTGTAAGTCAACAATAGGTGCGTACTTTTCGCATTGTTTCCACGGTCCGGTCCGTTCGGAACCGCCCGAAAGTTGAGACTCCGCCCAAACACCCTTTTTCACAGTTACTCGTGCGAAAAGTTAGGCAAATATTAACTCATAAATTTCATTTAATTAACAGAGTAATCTTCCAAGTCAACTGACTTAATAAATTGGTATCATGTGTATTTATTAATTAATTGTAAAGTCACATGAACGCAAGCTCAGAGTAAGTAATCAATATGGAGAGGGCGGAATGTGGCCCGAAGATGAGCGATGGTCGGGCACGGTCGGGCATGGCACGTGGCGGTGCAGGCAGGCGGTGACAAATCGGTCGCGAGCAGTCACGACACGCGACGCCGGAGGTGGATGGTGGCGCGATGATGGCGCGATGGCCGGGGACGGGCATGGTGCGTGGCGGCACAGGCGGACGGTGGGGAATATGTTGGGGGCGGTTACAGGATGCGACGATGGAGGTAGACGGTGGCGGGAACGCCATGGGGTGACGCAGGCAGACAAAAGCAAAATAGTAAGCGCAAAGGGAAGGAAGAAATATAATGGGAAAACGTACCGATAGGCCCGTGTGCATCGGGAGGCGTTTGATATAATACCAAAAATGGGTGAGCCGAGGCTGAGTGAGAAGCCTTGGGGAATCGGGGAGCGAGGCGGGGTATGCGATTGGTGGGGTCGGGATAGCGGGAACATGTCTCGGAAGAGAGACGCGAGTGGTGAAGGTCGAACGGGACTGCGTTTGAGGCGACAGCCCTCATTTCGCAGATGTGGATATTGAGCCGTGGCCGTGAGGGTTCGATCACAGGTGCATCGGAAGCATTTGAGGCGAAACCGATGAGGCCGAGGCTAAGAGAGAAGACGAGGGGGACGGGGGCGAAGAGGAGGGGTATGCGATCGGTGGGACGGCACTTGAGACGACAGCCTTTGTCACGCAGATGTGGATATTGAGCCGTGGCCGTGAGGGTTCGATCACAGGGGCTTGATTCTGTCGAAGCGACGTTGACATAGTCCTGGCCCATGCGCATCGGAGGCATTTGAGGCGATACCGGCAAGGCCAAAGCTGAGAGAGAGGACGAGGGGGCCGGGGGGCGAAGAGGGGTATGCGATCGGTGGGGTTGGCGGGAGCACCTCTTGGAAGAGAGACGCAAGGGGTGAAGGTCGAACGGGACTGTGTTTGAGGCGACAGCCCACATTTCGCAGATGTGGATATTGAGCCGTGGCTGTGAGGGGGCTTGATTCTGTTGAAGCGTCATTGACAAGTCCTGGCCCACGCGCATCGGAAGCGTTTGAGGCGATACCGATGAGGCTGAGGCTGAGAGAGAAGACAAGGGAGACGGGGGGCGAAGAGGAGGGGTATGCGATCGGTGGGACGGTAACTGAGACGATGGCCTTCGTTTGCGCAAATGTGGATATTGAGCCGTGGCCATGAGGGACGACAGAAGCCTCAATTGGGCTCGATTCTGCCAAAGCGACCTCGACGAGTCAAAGGAGAGGACCAGTGAGAGCAGGTGCGAGGGAACCTATAGGGAAAGGGGCAGAGCGAGCGAGTGAGAGAGTAACAACTAGTTATTATCAAGGTATCTAATACAGCGTTGTGTCTAGTTAATATTCTATCGAGGACAATGGTAGAAATGGCCATAGGGCCAGTATGCAGGATAGGGTGGTTGATATGGGGGCTGTGCGTACATTCCGGGGGGGTAAGCGGCGGGTACAGGGTACCACCCAAGGGGGGCCGAGGATGGTGGCGGCCCAGATGGACCCGCGCGTGCATGGTGCGGTTCAAAGGGCTGCGAGGAAGAATTCCCCGGGGCACCCATAGTGGCGGTGTAGGCGTATGCTCCAGCGTTGTGCACTGTGGCCAGTGCACTAGGCATGGCAGGAAGTGTGTACCACGTGAGGGGCGCCAAGGTAGGAGGGGGAGGCGCAGAAGAAGGCGGGTACGAGTGGATGGGGGAGGCAGACGGGGGGACAGAGGGGGCCAGAGTGCCCACACGTTTGTGGCCACGTTTCCGGGGCTGTGAGAGATCATGTGACGCGCCATTAGCCGCGGCTGTGGCACATGCGCATGCCCCGGCGTTCTGGGCAGCCGATTGCGCGTCGGGGGCAGCGCGTCGGCCAGAGTTGACCCTGCTGCTGTACGGATCCGTAATCTTCAAACGCGGCTGCTTGCGATTGAGATTCCCGATACGTTCTGTCGCTGTGGGTTCAGGGGACGACGTAGTGGTGGGGCGAGGTCTCTTCTGTCGCTGCGCCCCCATTCGTTGGGCAGTCTCGGTCCACGTGTGCTGATTGGGTGCAATGGCTTCTTTTTCTGGAAGCAAGCCCTCCTGAGAAGTTGAGTTCCGGACAACGGCGGCCAGGTGTGACTCGATGCTGTGAAGACTACGGATCGTGCCCGGAGACTTGGGCACGCCATCACTCAGGAATGCCTTGGAGACAGTAATCACATTCCCCAAAATAGATGCGGCGGTCGCATCGCTGCACGCATCTAGCGAGCCACGCGATTCAATTGGCTGCACCGTCTTAGGGGCTGTGTCCGCGTCTGCCGCCAGCTGATCGCCATTCCCAAAAAAGTGGGCAACCGCGGCGACGTGTTTGCACAACTGGACTCTGGGCCAGTCCGGACAGTCACAAGACTGTTTGCCAAGCACAACCAGATATGTACGCGATGTCACCATTTCCGATTTCACAGAATAGCGATCGTTGCCTAGACCGCAGATGGAATCGGCATTTATTTCCGGTGTTCTCGCAAGAATTTCCTTGCGACGCTTCTGGGCCAGATTTGAACCACTGAACCCTACCTCCTGGCTGTCATGGCGGGCCTGGTAGTGCGGAAGCATGTCGACTACGAGGGTGTGAATGAGATGATCGGCGCGCCGATTCCGCTTCCCCTCAAGCCACATCGATTTGAGTACATGATGATAGCTAAAATAACACATAGATTTTAGCGATCCCTGTGATCCTTTACAGCGATAAGACTACTTACGACTCAATTAGCATGTTTGTGTCGCCTTCTTGGAAGATCGGTCGGTCTTTCCTGTATGTCCCTGACCAAAGGGGCACAATACCCAACCAATTTGCCTTAAGATAATCTACAAGGCTTTGTGGAGCCGAAGCGTCGGACTGCATCTCTTCCCACCAAGAATCAAATAAAATTTGATCGGAAGTTTTTACCCATGCATGGATGCGCTCCCAAAGTTCCGGGAATTCTTCCATGCGGAAGTGCATCCAGATAGCACGGAGCACGTGCCACCAGCACAATAGCACCGTGGTCTCCAGGTACATAGCCGTGATCGCGTTCATTTGTGCTTGGTCGCGATCGGTCATAATGATCCCAGGCGAGATTTCCAGGTTCCGCATTTTTATGAAATTTAGAAAAAATTTTATTGTCGCTTCCGTGCCGTTTGACGACAGCATCCAAGCGACAGGCACACCTATCGAACGGAAATGAATTAAGCATCCACAAATGGAAATATGCCACAAAGCGTACCATGGCCCCACAGATCCCTCACAAGCAGGGTGAACAATTGGAGCCCTGCATACTGAGTTGTGTTATGGGTTGCATCAATAGACACAAAATTGGTGCCAAGTGCACAAAAGCGGCCCTGCTGGAATTTATTCTGGATGCACAGGACAAAGGAATCTGGGGATAGCCCAGATTCAGGTGGAGGGGGGTCCTTCCTGTCCTTCAGGACACACTCGGCACCCCCTTCCTGGAGCCGGAGGACCCAGAGTTGGAGCGAGATCACGTCATTATCGTCAAGACGGATCTCAACATCCTCCACAATCTGACGGTAACGGCTAATGTCGCGCATTGTGATGTAGTAATCGCGATCTGTCCGCTTGCAGGACTCGCGTACGCGTTTTAGCTGAACAATATAGCCGTCAACTCAGCAACTAGTACATTTCACGCGTGACTCACAATTGTCTTGGAATCAATGTCAATGTAAACCATGTCCATGACAAGGTTCCTGACTTTGCCTGACAGTCTAATGAATCATAGATTGTCGTCGCCGAGTGGGTGATCATGCTGACCCTCATACTTCCCAAGCATTACATTGGTTTGTGGATACCGCTTGATCGTCACACGGCACTGACAGCCTGTCTTCTTCGATGGGATCTTCCTTTCCCACTGATTCCCGTTTTGGTAGTCCCGCTTCCCGCCCGTGAATTCCCATGAGCATCGAAGCACACGCCGCTCCCGCCAGTGTGGTGAATTTGATCACTCAATTTGACTCACTATTAGTTCAATTGTCTTCTCTGATTCCTCAGCTGCGAGCCAAGCCAGGAACACCTCCTCGTTGGCCCACTCCAACGTCATTCCCCCTTTGTCGCGATCATATGCCATGCTTCCCCGCCGCATTGTCGTAATGCGGCGTTTGGCGCGGCGCACTTCCTCTCTGGGACCGTGGTAAGCGAGGTTTGTTTGGGTAATGGCGGGACCTGTGGGAATTTCGAAAGTAGGCATTGTGTGGGCACGAGGAGAGGGGATTGTTTGTATTTGCCCCTTCCTCCCCTGCATCCTCCCACGCACGCTGAATCCCACGCACGCCGATACACAGACACGCGTTACACGTTATTTTCCTTTATTTATGTTGCACTCTCCTCTGTTGTATTTTAGTGTATTTTATTTAAATTTATATTGTATTATTTACGCTAAGAAAAAAGAATGCGGAAGAAAAGAAATGTCGAAAAGAGCGGACTTTCAATCTGAGTTGCGGAGAAACGGCTCAAGCGGACCGGACCGTGGAAACGATGCGAAAAGGTAAAGACTGTCAACAATTAAGACCTTTATTCAAGGTCAAAGACTAGAGTCACATGGCGGCAGGTTGAGTAAGAACCAAGAGAACAAGTTGCATTAGCAATAAAGTAGAGGGTATAAAGGAGGGTGCATATCTGAGTAAGAACCAAGAGGACAAGTTGGTTCTACTCAGGACACTACAGCAGGGTTTATATACTACTGCACTTAGTCAATTACTAACTACCTGAGTAATGCTGCATAACTACAGCACTGACATGTTATATCTATTATTAGCCCTTATCTATTGTGCTGACTGATGCACACTAAGCAACTATGACTACTTGATGATGTGGCCTTCTTATCTGCTAAGTAAATCCTAGTACAACACATAATACTACTATAGTAAGTGTTCTATTGTATTCTACTACATTCTAGTCAATCACAACAAGCACATGTGCTATTGTTATCTATAACAATAGAAGTCTAAGAACAGCAAGACTGTCACACAGTCAAATAACATCACATGATGTATCCCACGATCACATGACCCAAAGTTGCACATGTTGGCATCATGTGACCAACCATCTTATCATATCTAATGATAAGGAACTTAAGTACTTTGGCCACTTATATCTTGCCCAAATAAATCCGTAAAAATACAGAAAAATAGGGAAAACAATATGTGTCCATGACATCTGCCAAGAATTCTTTGAGCACCTTATCTTTATCTTGTGTTTGTGGATATATTTTGCAATTGATTGCATCCGGTGTTCCTTTTTTAAATTTGATTGCATGATCACAAGGTCTAGATGGTGGGAATTGATAAGAGGCTTCTTCGTTGAACAGATGGGCAAATTCTTGGTATTCTTTTGGTAATTCTGATTTGACTGAATATTGTTTTGCTGCTATTGCCAATTCCATTGCTGTAGTTCTAATGAAACATTCTTGGTCTAATTGCTGCACAATTTGATCTTTATCGATGACTGTTAGTGCTTTAGCGATTACTGATCCTTCTTTCTTTGGATTAATAGACTGGAGAACTACGGGAAGAGTGTCTTTGCTGATTGTGGTGTGCCTCCAGCTGACCTTTGGTTCATATTGGGCTAGCCATGGATATCCTAGCACCATCTCTTCTTGTCCTGTGTTTGTCACTAGGAACCACATTTCCTTGTGAATTCCTTTAGTTTGCACATCAAGATCCATGCAATAAGTGATACGCCCTGCTTTATTTTCCGTGTTATCAATATTCCATATTTTGTGAGGTCCCTCCAATCATTTCATTTCTAACCCCATTTGTTTTGCAAATGAGGGTTTGATGAAATTGTTGGTTGCCCCTGAGTCCACAAGGACTCTGATGTTGGCCTTTGAGTAATTTGTTCTTATTGAAACTGGAATTTGCATAGATCAATAGCACATGATAATAACAGAATTACAATTAACCACGCTCACCCAGGCTGATGGGTTCAGGTGTTCTGAAAACCCTCTTTGGTCCATAAATCCTTGAGGATATGATCCTTTACTCCGTCTCCTAATTCAGCAACTTGCCCCATCCAATATTGGGCTTGTTCTTCTTTGGTCATTCCTGCTACTGCACTTCTAATTATGATTGGTTCAGTTTCAGTAATGCACCCTTGACTTCTTTGTGGATTTTGTCCCCATGCTTGATAACAATTGTGGCTGATGTGTCCCTTCTTTCCGCAATTGTAACAGGTGATATCTCTTCCACCTGGTCTTCCTCCCCTGCCTCATCCCCTATTTGGTGGAGAGTAAGGCAGCTGCAAATAATCTATTTCTTCGGATCCTGCTAGTCATGCTCTACTTCTATCAGCCAAGGTATCCATCGCATTTGGATTAGGGAGATTTCTGGGCATAGTACCTTTATAGTTAGATCCTTGTGGTTTCGGAATTTGACCTTTATGGGCTTCCAACTTTGCCCTCATATGGATGTACTGCTGTTGTCTGTGTCAAACTGCTTCCTTCCATTCTTTAAAAGTTTGTGAATCATCCATTTGAAACACCTTTTCAAACAAGGGTCGTGGTAGTTCATTGGTGAACAGGTCAATGGTTTGGACAGAACTTAACCAGTATCCTGCTTGGTGTGCTAGAGTTTCGAACTCCATGATATACGTGTTGAGATCTCCTTCCTTTATTTTGAGACCCCATTTCAGCATTCCTTGTGCTTGCTCCCATTCAAGTGTATTTGCAAATTGTCTTCTAAATGCCCTTTCTGTTTTGATCCATAGATCTGATGTTTGTTCAGGTACTCCTCCAGTCACTTGCCAGTTTAGCCATTGGCTCATATTCATGACCCATTCATTTACTGCTTTCCCTTGAATGTACATTAGGAAGAGCATTGATTTTTTTTTTTTTTTTTTTTGAAACCATTGTTATTTTTATTTTTTATTTTTTTTTATTTTTTGGAACCATGTTTATTCCGGGACAGTAAACTAATACAAGACCGGTTGAGATGAACTCATTTACGTGGTGGTTTAACTATGGAGGTCGCACCGAAGCAGGAACTCATAGGTAGGATAAGACCGCCCTTTCAAAGGACGATAGGTAAGAGTCGTAAAGTAGGTTGGACAGGCCCCAACACAAGGTCCGAGACAATGTCATGCGTACGAAAAGTTTCATTCGAGAGAAAACAAAAATTTACCCCCATTTATGGACGGGCCGCTTTTGGAACGGGGTCCGCCAGGTCTTGAGAACGCGCGTTTACCCAGGGTCAAACGGGACAGGGCCCGTCTCCGGCCTTGAGGCAGCTCTGGACATTTGCAGATACACCAAGAACCATCGTGTGACGTCCGATTCCCGAAAGAGGGTTTTGATCGGGGTTCTGGTGATATCCATAAAGCCGAGTTCTGACATCTTCCAGTGCACACGCTGGACGTGGCGGCAGTGGTAGATGAGGTGGGGGATAGAGCGTCGTGGGTCTCTGCAGGGACATGCGGCAGACTCTGGTGGTAGGTCAGGGCGGTGTCTTTCCACATACTCCGAGGTGAATGAGTGTTGAACCGCTAGTTGCATCGAAACGCAGTGTGCCTTGCGTTTGATGGGGGGTGGTTTGACGTGACGGTGTGATACGACAGGGCCAGGCTCAGCGTCTGATGGGACCTTGTTGTTTTTGGGGATGGTGGCAATGAAGAGGGGGTGGTTGTGACCATCCGGGGGATGTTGGATACCAAAGTCATACGCAGCGTAGTCTTGGCCAGATTTTTGTCTCCGGCTCTGAATCCACCTTGTAGACCAGGCATGGTAAGCCCTCTGTCGAGCTCTTGCCTTGTAGTAGGCAGCAGACTGGACTCGATTGAGGGAAGAGAGGGGGGTACGGGCGCAGGCGCCAGAGGCTGCCAGCCGGGAGAGGGTAAACTGCGTGCGTTCCTTCAACACTGGAGACCACACCACATGAACCATGGTGTCCCTGGGTGAAGAAAAGAAAGAGGTAAGCGACTGATGAAAACGTAAGAGGTCCTGCTGGTTTTTAACCCCCTTAAAATTTTTAATGCGGGAAATGGCGCTAGTGTCACCACAGAATACGTAAATGTTGTGAGGTGCGACCCCCTGGTTGTAGGTAGTGGAAATGAACTCCGCCGCCTTGCTGAGGGCAAACAGAGAAACATCCCCCTGAGTGACGTCCGTTCCCAGACACCACTGTCGAACAATCTGCCTCTCCCCTCTCGTGATACAAGCTGCCGCGCCGCCCACTTGTTTGTTGTCGAACTGGCCCTTGTTAGAGACTGTTCTGGCAAGGCAAATTAAAACCGTACTAAGGTCTGCAGAATTCCCGTAAAGGTTTTCCACAAACTTTTTCTGGATATGGGGTCTGTCCATCCCCATCACCTGTACCATCGCCCTCCAGTTGGGAACCTCCCAGGGGGCGACAGCGGTGACGTCGGTTCGAGGGCATGTGGGATCCACTCGAGCTCCGAGAGCCTCCAAGGCAGTGGGGCCCTGTTGGGGCCCTCCAGACCGGGCTCCTTTACATGCACTGACTTGTACTGGTCCTCCATTGCTGGAGTCCATGCCGTTCTGGACCGGTCCGCTCCACTCCCGTCCCAGGCGGGCCAGGAGTTGAGAGGTCCGGGGAACACGGGTCAGTCTGTAGGCAGAGGTTTCGGTTAGTTTCTCCAAGTACAAATCCGCAGGGAGAATGCGGAGGATTTCGTGAAGGGGTTCACATGGCGCGGTGCGAAAAGCTCCAGCGCAGACACGAACCCCCTCGTTCATCACCAATTGAACCATTGTTATTCTGGGGCAGTAACGAAGTACAAGACCAGTCGAGTAATACAAAGAAGAAAACTCATTGAAGGATAGGTTACATCACCTATCCCCAACCTCCAAACCCCAACTGCGCCCCAAACCCCAGGCCCCTACTCCAGCCACAAACTTATTACCTCAGGTCCAGACCCTATACCCCAAGATCCTAACCATCCCAGCCATCCCACCAAGCGTCCATAAGGAACAGAGAGTCAGTACAACCAGGCACCACCCCGGAGACTGTTAAGCCCATAGACAAACTAACAACAAGAGGAAACAATGCTAAGGGGAAAGAACACATGGGGAGTGAGGGTGTGTTCCAGAAAGCTAAGGGTACGTCCACGACTCTTTCGGGCAAAAGGGAATGAAATGTAATCAAAGAAAGGAAGAGGGGGAATCGGATCATATGTTGCGGAATAAGGGTTAAAATAAATGGCTAACCTTCCAAAGGTCGTCGGTATAAGTCAGAAAGAGTGTGGATAGGCCAGGCCCCATGGTAAAGACCTAACCATAAACTGCAGACAATAAGTAAACGTCCAGGTGACTGGGCATGAGGTCCATAGGGGTGGGAGGAAGTCCACCCCAGAAAGGAATTGAGTCCGGAGAAATGAACCCCCGGTTCGCACGTGGCCTGGAACGAGGCGTCGACGCTTCTCGAGGAAACTCCGAACTTGCGGAGGGAGGGTGGATACCCTGGGATGAAGGCCAGGGCAGCTGCAATGGAAGAACCCCCAGTGAAGGAGGTCCTGAGTTGGGGTTGAAGATGTAGACCATGGGGATGAAGGCCCATGTCAGAGGATGAGAGGGGGCAGTGGGTAGAGGCCATCAGGGAGAGGACGGCGAATGGGGGGGAAAGCCAAAGGACGGCAACCCCGAGGAGGATTAGGTGGGCTTGCCAACGACGATGACGGTGAGGATGAAGAGGATGGCAGCCAATAAGTTAAGAATGAGGGATGAGGGCCCTTCATCATCAGTGACAACGATGACCCCAGAGGGCACTCAGACCCGACCAGAGCACCAGAGCTCTAGGGAGATGGTGGTGGTACGAGGTCAAGAAGGGATGGGAAGAGCATTGATTGTCGGTAAGCATTGGTCATGATGGGATTATTGTTATTCACTCCCCAATATAATGACCATTGAGTGATGAATTCATCTGCTTTAAGTCGATCCCCTTGAAATATTTGAGGGGCATTTCCAATGAATTTATCTGATTGATGTCCAGGTGCTCTGGCAGATGGTATTCCTCCACCTGGTGGTCCTCCTCCAGGGGGTCCTCCTCCTGGGAATCTGCCTCCTGGGAATCTGCCTCCTGGGAATCCACCTCCTGGGAATCCACCTCCTAGGAATCTGCCTCCTCTATTAGGGGGTCTTCTCCCTCCTGAAGGTCCTCCTGTTATGATCCAGACACTTCAGTCCTTTTCACATGTATGTTTCCCTTGCCACTACTTTGGTTCATTCCCTTCCCCTTCCCCATTTGTGTATACCTTTGTTCTGGATGTGGTCTGCTCCGTTTTCACCTTGTGCTTCTGATAACGAAAACCCTGATAACAACATTTACATGTGTCTGTTCTTGTATGCTCATCTTTGTAACTTGAGCACTATATATACTTGTACTTTACACTACAGGAAGCCAGACTTGGCTTCATTTGCAATCTAGCAACCTTGCCTTCGTACCTTTGGTGTGAACTGCCTCTCTCTCATCTTGTGAACCATCTCCCTCGACTCTAATTGAGTCAACCTTCCTTCAAAGTCTTTGCAGTTGTACTATAATAACACCACACCTGTTAGACTTAGTTCACCACCAAGATTAGATGTAGAGAAGTGTCTTACACTTCAGACTAGGTGTCCTACCACTAAGTCAGTTGTGCACATCGTGCACAACCCTCTTTAGCCACTACCAGAGTTGTAGCATCACAGACAATAGATGTCTTTGCTCATCTGTTAGTGTGTGTCTTCACAGACACATTGAATCCTTGAACCACCCCTTACATAACGCCCCTGCTAGGGTGTAACACCTCCTCCACCTGAAGGAGGGTCAGGTTGATCAGATCCTATTGCTCAGTAGAGCACAATGTCATCTGCGGTCATCACATGTCCCGTATCTGGATTGATAAAAGTTTGGACATTTGTTTCCTCAATTCTTTCTCTCACTGGTTCTTGTATTGTTTCCATGGCCATTATTCTGATTGGCTCAGGCTCCTCTACAATTTGAATCTGATTGGTGAGTTTGGCAATTTGCTCAATGGCTTCTTTCTGTTGTTCATCTTCATCTTTATCTCCTTCTGATTTGTCAGTTTCCTGACTTGCTTCACTTGGAGCAGGGGTTCTTGAATTGGTAGAGTGAGTTTCCTCTGGTGCACCGTCGATTGGTCCCCACTCTGCTCTGATCACTACTTTGTTTGTGTGAATATTGCAACATAAATTGCCCTCAGCAGGTGCAACTACTTCCCAGTTGTTTCCCCTAGGGTTTTCCCTAATACAAGTCCAGCAGATTGCTTCGAAATTGAACTCTACTGGGCACCACCAATTTGGTCTTGCAGTGTCAACGTAATATCCTTTAGGTCCAACGTTCATCCTCCACCTAGCTGCTTTGAGGTATCTGGTGGATACATTTCTTGCTCCTCTTCGCTCTATGAAATAGGGTTGAAAGTTAACCCAATGTTCTGTGGTTGTCGGAAAGGTCACCATGATTATAGAGCTTGGTCTTAATGTTATGCTTTCACAGCGTAGGCCTGACTTAGGCAATTTAGAGGCAACATGTGGAACAATGAGTATGTAACTTAAGAAAGTATACAACTTAAGGCAGCAAGACAATACTTTGTGTCCTTGTGCTGATCGATGTAGAGAGAGAGATTGGGAGCAATGAAATTCCTACTGCAAGAGGAAGGATACAAGTTGGAAGTGAAATTGAAGAAGACCAAGCTGAAGAGCCTTGGTCTCAATACAATGACTTATATACATTTATCAAGGTCACTTTAAAGCTCCTCCTTAATTCATACAACCAATAGCTAAACTAACTCACAGTCTATAAAGACATGTGATTCTGACACTGACTGATACTAAAGTTCATAACACATATACTCTTACTAACCTGGTCATAAGTATTAGTAAGGTCCCGTACTCCTCGCAATCCATATCAAACCAGCTCAGTGTCCATGGATCTCCCTTAGCTTCCCTGTAAATTTGATCCTTATGTTTGATAACAGTTGTGGCTGATGTGTCCCTTCTTCCCATAATTGTAACAGGTGATATCTCTTTCACCAGGTCTTCCTCCCCTACCTCTTCCTCTATTTGGTGGGGAGTAGGGTGGCTATATATAGTCAATTTCTTTGGATCCTGCCAATCGTGCCCTGCTTCTGTTGGCCAAAGTGTCCATTGCATTTGGGTTAGGGAGGTTTCCCGGCTGTGAAGGACTCACTGGCTAGTGAGGCCGGTTACGCTTGGAACTCGGAAGGGGACGACGAACAATAGGGAAGAGGAGGAGGGTGACTAGGAGGAACAGAAGTAGAGGCTTGAGCACGAGCAGGACTGCGAAGGGGAGATTCAATTCTATGGTGGTAGAAAAGAAGGGACAGGGGAGTCTAGCAAGTGATTGTCACAAGTGGACAGTCTGAGGGCTGTCCGTAGTATTAGTCTGGCTTATATACCTAGTTACATGGTCTGTGCGCAGTAGAATACTCTGGAATACAGTAGAAGCATTATAAATAGTGTCCAATGGCGTTAGTCTCTCTTAGGTCTCGTGACCTTCTCCGCAGTACATCCTGTAGAAGCCGGTAGAAGACTATAGAAGGTCGTAGAACCTTCTAATACTAATAATAGATCCTTGTTTACCTATTAGTAACTTGTTTGGACTCTGTCCACAAATAATAACAAGTTAAATCATCCAAAAACATCAGGCGACAATGTAAACGCGATATTGTGGACGCCTCTACTCATCACTTTTGCGCAAACGGACATGGTGGGACCATAGAGCCCAGGTTTCCTACTATATGGGAGGTGGAACCAAGGGTCCTAGTCGGACAACTTGATAGTACCCTTTCTTTGAGTGTGGCAAGTACTATCGATAGTACGTTGGTATAACTAAGTCATGAACGCGGCATACTAGTTCATGACAGTATCCCCTTTTTAGGGTGGTACTACGCCGATAGTACCTCACTAGAGGTTACTAGGTCGTGGGCTTTTGGGATGGCGAGCATGGTACTGTTGTACTAGGGTGTTGGCGTGTTTCATCTGGGATGCTGGAAGCCATGAGTTTTCTGAGTTGGGATATCCCTTCCACTTGATCAAATATTGTATACCCTTTTTATTAGGGCTCAGTCTCGATTGGAGAATATCCTCTACTTCGTAATGGTCTTCCTCCCCTTGGACAATCTCTGGGGGTGGTCTTATAAAGTTGGGGCCGTGCGCGTTGGTTTCTTTGTACGGGGATACAAGTGATATATGGAAAACTGGGTGGATACGCCATGTTCTGGGTAGCTGGAGCTTGCAGTTGATTCCCCAAGTGGATAACACTTTGAATGGGCCGTGCCGTCTGGGAGCTAGTTTGGCCTTTGGGTGTGTAGTGTGGACGTTGGTTCCCTCCAACCATACTAAGTCTCCTTCCTTTGGTTGGAATGTAGGCTTGTCTGGATGGGTGTTCTTCATTACCTCCGCTGCTACCTTTAAGGCTGCCGTGACTTCCAGTCTAATCTGGTCTAGAGTTCGTAGGCGTTCTTCTACTGTGGGTATTTTGGTTGCAAAGTTTACCGGTGGTATAAATCCTGGCTTGAATCCATACCATATTTCGAATGGGGATTTTCCTGTGGCACTATGTTGCCTAGTGTTGTGTGCGAACTCCATGAAGGGGATTAGTTCTACCCAATTGTCGACTTGGAAATTACAAAAAACGCGGAAATACTGTTCTAGTTCTTGATTAACACGCTCTGTCTCTCCATCTGTTTGGGGGTGGAAGGCTGTGGACATAGTGGATTTGACTCCCAGTAGTCTCCAAATTTCTTGCATGACCTTTGATGCAAATTGTGGGCCTCTATCTGAAATAACCTGTCTTGGTAGACCTGTTCGTCTCCAAACTTGGTCAATGTACAGCTTGGACGTTTCTTCTGCTGTGATGGTTTTGTTACATGGTGCAATCACGATGGCTTTGCTGAGTCGGTCTACTACGACGTATAGTGAGTCGAAACCTTGAGAGGTCGGGAGGTCTGTTATAAAGTCCATCGTGACTATTCCCCAGATGTCATCGGGAATTTGATTGGGTTGTAGGGGTACTTGGTTCTTTGGCCTGATTTTTGTGGATTGGCATATGGCACAACCGTCCACATAACTTTTAACGAATGTCGATATTCCTGGCCACCAGAAGTCCCTAGAGACTAATTCATAGGTCTTCCATCGTCCTGGGTGGCCCGTGGCGATATGGTTGTGATACTGTTTTACGATATCCCTTCGTAATTGTTCGTTCTTGGGCACGTAGACTTGGCCTTTATAAAGGATGATTCCATCCTCTAGGTTCCAATCCTCTAAACCCTTTGTAAGGGCTCGTGGGCCATTCTTCAATATAGAATCCAATGCATGGCTGACTTCACTATCGAAGTCTTGGGTTGACTTGATGCGCTGACGGAGTGTGGTATCTCCTGATACTGTGATTGCCGTGGGGCGGACTGCGTGTATTGCAAAATATTTATTGTCTAGCAATACCCGTTCACTATCTTCGATAGTTATCCCCTTTTTAAGGTCTGGACGCCTGGACAATGCATCTGACTTGTTTTGGGTGCCAGGTTTATGGACAATGGTGAACTTGAAACGGGACAAATATAGAGACCAGCGGGCTTGTCGGCGAGTGAGCTTTTGTTTTGTGGCAAAATAAATGAGATTATTGTGGTCCGACCAGATTTCCAGGCTGTCAGCGCGACCTTCCAGATAGTGACGAAATGTTTCTAGGGCGCGCACAATTGCCAGGAGTTCTTTGTCATGAATTTCATAATTAAGTTCCGCAGGTTGTAAAGCCTTGGAATGATAGGCAATAGGGTGCCAACGGTCTAATGCGTCTGGTTGTTCAAGGATCGCCCCCGTAGCAAAATCACTGGCATCTGTAATAAGACGAAAGGGTTTATTTTGGTCGGGAAGTGCTAAGACGGGCGCTGTTGTAAATGTAGTAATGAGGGATTGGAAGGCAGATTGCGTGGAAGCGTCCCAGGTAAAGGGCCTGTCCTTCTTGGTTAGGTCGAATAAAGGGCGAGCTATCAATGAGAAGTCTTTGATGAAACGGCGGTAAAAGTTACAAAAGCCTAAGAAGGCTTGTACATGTTTAACGGTTTTTGGGATGGGCCAGTTTGTAATCGCCTTGACCTTGGTTGGATCCATAGCTACTTGGCCCTCTGAAATAATGAGGCCCAGGTATTCAATAGAAGTTTGTGCAAAAGAACATTTTTCGGGTTTCAGGAACAAGTCGTACTTGACTAGTCTTGAAAGGACTGTGTCCGTCAATTTTGTAACAAGGGCCATGTTATCGGCGAATATTAGTATGTCGTCTAGATAGACTACTACGTGGCCTTGATCCACTAGGTCTTCAAAGATCATGTTCATGAATGTTTGGAAGGTAGCAGGTGCATTGCAAAGGCCAAAGGTCATTACTGTTGGTTCGAAGAGGCCCAGTGGGGTTTTGAAAGCGGCTTTATATTCATCCCCTTCTCGGATGCGGATGTTATTGTATCCCCATCTTATATCCAATTTGGTGAAATAACGGGCCCCGCGTAGCTTGTCTATAAGCTCCGGAATAAGTGGCAGAGGCGCTGCATTTTTAATTGTGATATCGTTCAGACGGCGGTAATCTTGAACTGGGCGAAGTTTTCCATCCTTTTTGTCTACAAAGAAAAAGGAGCTTGCCATGGGTGATTTAGAGGGCCTAATGTAGCCTCGTTGCAGGTGGTCCGTGATATAGGTTTTTAGGGCTTCCTGCTCTCCTGGGGTTAGACGATAAATCGAGCCGTTCTTCATTGAAGATGCAGGTTTTAGATCGATGGCATGGTCCTAGGGCTGGTGGTGTGGTAATCGGGACGAAGCTTCCTCACTAAAGACTTGAGCGTACTTTAGGAACTGGGCTGGGATGTGTTCTAATGGGTCTTTCAATGCGACCTTCATGGCAATGGATGTACTAGTAGTGGTTTTAGCCCGTATGGCTAAATGATCATACTTGGCGAAACTGTGATGGTAAAGGAATGGTTCCATGGCGTCATGATCAAATGAGCTGGTTTCTTGGGGATTATCCGAGGATGTAGGTAATATCATATTGATCGTAGTTGATCGTGTCTGCGCACGTTTCGATGTAATTGTTAATGGGGCGGTTGTTAATGTGCACGTAATAGGGCATCTTGTAAAGGAAATACGTGGGAGTGCCCAATCTACTTCTGGGTTGTGAGCTAGGAGCCAGTCTGTTCCTAATATAATATCGTGGTCCCCTAGTGTGGTGACATATAGTTCGGCTGTTTCCTCGTGATGGTCCTGATCTGCTTGTATCCGTAGACGTTGTATGGTTGTGAAGCGAATGGAACCACATTTATTAAGTGTTCCATCTACATTCTTGACTGGTAGTGGTGTAACTAAGGACCGTAATGTGAGCTTATGCTTTCTTGCAAAGTTGTGGTCAAGAATAATTCCTTCTGCACCACTATCTAGTAGTGCGCGTGCACTGATTTCGTGGCCAGATTTCTTTCCAATTAGAGACACTCTTAATGTGATAGAAGGTGAACGTCTATTTCGTATAGTATCACCGGGTACAGGGTCGGAATCCAGTGTCTCTAATAGTGAAAATCTATGTACCGTTGCAATTTGTGATGCCCTAACTGACAGTGCGGCAGTAGGACCATTTAAAAATCCTCATTGTTGAGGGAAGGGATAGCGTGATGTGGGTAATTGATTGACATGGAAGCTACTTGAGCTGGGTGATCTTCTGGCTTGTCCTCCATGGTTTCGTCTAGTGTGGTCGTGGCGCGTGCTTTAAAACCCGGCCGGGGGTGCGAAGGTCCTTGGCGTTGATTTCCTTGTCGTTTCTTTGTACGACAGTCCTTGGCTACGTGGTTTGGCTTGCCACAGTAGAAACAGAGTTTCTCCTTTAAATCGTTTCTCCTTCTCTTCTTTGGAGAGTTTTCCTCCAAATTGGGGACCAATGGGTAGTGTGGCGTTTATTTGGGTATCCTCTTCTTCTATAGCCAGGGCTCTATTTCTAGTGCTCTGTCTTCCCGTTTGCGTAAAGCCCGGAGTATTGTAGATTCGCCAGACTCTATCAAAGTCTCGTGCTTTCTCTGCTAAGAGCTCCAATGTCGTGGGTTGTGGTGAAAGTCCCACTATTTTGTTGTGAAGGGCCACGGGGATGGCTCGGCGGAAGGCAAACATTTTGGTTTCATCATTTGCCCCTGATCGGGAAGCATGTGTGGACCACTCTTGGTACCATTCATTGAAAGGCCTATTCCCCATTTTAAGGGTGTACATGGTATTGGTTGCCTCTAGTTTAGTATGTTCCGGAATAAAGTGTTTCTTGAAGTCATCACGGAAGGCTTCCCAAGTTCCAAAGTCTATGGCGGGTCTAGTGGCTAAGGCTGTCTTTTGTCTATCTTGTGCCCATTCGCCGGCAGGTGTCCCCAACTTGAAATGGGTTAGTGCCGCGGAAACCTTTCTTCCCACATCCGTGTATGTTGCGTCATTCAAGTAATAATAGTTGGCTAGGTTGTTCCAGAATGCTTCAGCTTTTTCTGCTTTACCATCGAAGGGTTCTGGGGGTACTCCAAGGAGTTTGGAATGGTGCTGGGTTTGCCATTAGAGCAGGTGCCCCCGGGGATGGTGGTGTGCTAGGGGATGAAGGAGGGCTTGTTGTAGACTGTGACGGAGCTCCAAGGGTTAGCTGTTGAGAGCTAGATGCTGTGGGTTGAGTTGGTGGCTGTGGGCCAGTAGCTGGTGTGGGGTAGGGTTGTTGCGCAGGGGTTCCTGGTGTTTGTGCTCCTGATTGTGGGGTGTGTGGTCCGGATGCTTGCGCAAGTAAGGCTGTGAGAGTTTGTGTTGCACTGTCTAGCAACTGGGAAACTTCTTCCTCGTCGGGCTCTGAGTCGTGGTTGCTTGGAGATTTTCCTTGAGGAGTGCCAAATTCTGTTTGAAAGATAACTTTTCGGTGGTTTCTATAATACCAACCGTTCTTGTTATCGGACCAGGCAACCTCTCTTCCGTGGTACTGGCCGATTAGATTATAGAAATCGATGTCCTCGATTTGCTTGTAGCCTGGACACGCTTCCTCGTAGTCGTCGTCGTTTAAATCTCTATTTAGGATGGATACGAGCCAAGGAAAATCCCCTGTGTTGCTTGAGATATTAAGAGATCCCCAAGTTGCGTAGTAGGCTTCGTAGGTGATGGAATAGTACTTGTTGGTGAAGTACCTTGGTATGCGAAGTTCTTCTTCCTCTGTTAATTCTCTGGTTGCTTCTGTGGGTGTACTAGTCATTCACTAATGTTGTAGTTGAGTAACCGTCCACCCGTCTGAGTTCCAGTTGTAGGTTACTCTATATGCAGGTCGCAGAATTGCTTTATCGGGTGTGTTGGGTCTTAGTTGACGGCGAATCCAATGGTACTCCTCGAATATGCCAAAGTGGCCTACAGTGGTTCGGCTTCGCCACAGTAGGTTTTGAAAGTTTAGTGGACTGGAAGATATTTCCCTTGCGCGAGAAAGGGGTTGGTCTAGAACTAGGGTGGTTCTGTTGGCTTGGTATTGGAGTCTACAATGCTCCTTGAATTGGTATAACTCTCTAGGGGTTCTAGTAGGGATATTTTCCGAAATGTAGATGCTTTCCGGGAAGTGACAGTGTAATTGGGGTTGGGTTGCTTGGTATTGGGCTTCTTCACTACTTGTAGTAGGATGTCTGTGTGCCCTTCGGGTGACAGGTCTGATAATGGGATATATTGGTGGTCTATGATCTCCCTGGATAGTAGGGTAGACTGGTTCTTGTGGGTTTGCTTGGTTTATGGATGGGATTACTGGGGTGTCCCTACTTGAGTTAATAGGGGAATCTCTTGGTACCGCTCTATTACGACGCCGTTGCCTTCTGTTTGACGGCTGAGAAGCCAGGTTGATTGCCCACTCTAATATTGGTTCAGCCAGGTGGGAAACTATCTTCTATTTTCTAGTAGGTAGATAGTTCTGTCCGGGTACCCACAGTACTACACTAGGTGGAGTAGGTGGGGTATTAGGCCTAAAGCCGCAGTCGCAAACTTCCTTATTACACCAACAAGTATTTTCTGTCTCCCACTGGCTATCTACACTATTGGTTCCACCACTGTTAGAACTTACTAGTGTGGCGGATAGAGGTTGACTACTGGGGGGAAGTGCTTCGATTTCACGTGTTCTATTGAATACGGCTCGTGCGTATTCCACAATTTCAGGGTTGTTTGGTTGGTCTGGTGGAAGGTGATAAATTCCTTGGGTTTATTAGGTCTGAATCCGGGTTTTCAAGGGAAGTGGTCCACGAGGGTTGAGACCACTTGTAGGTGAATTCACGTCCTTCTGTGATGACGATTTGATGTGGTTGTGAATTGGTAACCAGGCGCAATTCCTGAAATGATATCTGAATTTCCGTGTAGTCCAGACGGAATCTTTCTAGAACCCGGAGTCTTTCTCCTCCTCTGACACGATTTATAAGGTCGTTTTCTTGTTGAAGAACTTCCAAGAACCAAAGATAGTCGTCGTTGGCCCACAGAAGGAGGGTTTCTGTTGGTGCGTTGGTTGTAGTGGTGGCTCCGGCAAGTGCCAATAAAGAAGCTGTTCTTGGCTGGCTTTTACCTAGGTTGTCTAAGTCGTTTGTTGTGAAGTCCGCAAACCTAGTGGCGGATATTACTTGTCCAAAAGGGAGCAGGTCCCCTAACTTGTTTAGTGTATTGGCGGAGTCGCTCCAACAGTCAATCTTCTGGTCTCTGGATGCGTCAAAATATGAAGTAGGAGGGAATAGGGTTTCGAGCTGTCGTTCCCTATGTGATTCAAATAAGGCGTGTGCACGTCTTATTCGTTGTTCTTCTGTGACTCGAGCTGGATATAGGAACACTTGTTTTTATTGAATTGACTACTCTTACAGCCTACTACGTGGTACTTACTATTACAGTAAGTTTATAGTAGGGTGGGTTCGGGGTACTTGGTTAGGTAGTCAATAGGGGTCGGCCGGAATGCGAGGGGTGAAAGCAATACGCGAGCAAATGGGGACTAGTTCTAACTAAGTCCTCGCAATGAAGTCCTTGATCAATAGCAAACACCTGGTCCTTGTGAAAGGATAAGTACCCGTACGTGGTAACCACCCTTCCGTCCAAGAAGTCGTGGACTTCAAGTACTGCCACGCAGTAGGTGTAGGCTTGCTTGATGGCGTAGGGAAGAGGCCTGAATGCCTTGCGGAGGTTCTCTCTAAAACTATACCTGAGAGTTCCTAGTGGAAGGGCTGCGTTAGGGGTTTCGAGGACTGCCTGAGAGCACACGTAGATGGGTTGGATGCCCAAGTATTCACAAAGGGCACGGTGCGGATGGAGGGGATAGATGGTTTGGCAGTGAGGGGCCTTGCAACGGAAGGCGCACACTCCAGGGAAGATTGGTGGTGTTTCACGGAGCTGACGGATAGTTCGGACGTGGAAAATGGACTCTTGATAGAACTCTTCTACTGGCCTCCACTCTTCCCCCCTTTCAGTGAAGACTGCGATGAATTGGTGCGGGTGCTGCCCAGTGGCGCTTAGACAAGGTGGTGGTCGGTTGATAGGGATGGCGGGAAGGATGTTCTCCTGATTGTTGACTGGGGATGGGACTCTGGATGGGACTGGTGACTGCCCTTCGGCTACTCTGTGGTAGTTGATAGGGGAGTCCGGAGTGAGTGGGCGAATAGGTTCTTGATCTGGTGTACCAGGGTGCACTGGTACTGATTGTGGTCGGGGGGGTGGAGTAACTAGTCGTACTGACTGTTCTGGAAGAGATGCGGGTGCAGTAATAGGGGAGAGGAATATAACAGACTGTGGATATGTAGGCTCCGGACTAAGGGAGTGAGAGTTGGGGGGCTGGTAATCAGCGAGAGGGGGTCCCGAGAAAGGCTCTGTTCGTCGAGCCAACTGGGGCACTGGAGATGGAGAGGGATACTGCAATTCCGGAGTGTACGACCGTACACTGGTTAGGGGGGATAGGGGTTCTTCTTTAATCTCCGAGTACTCTAGTGGCGGGGATAGAGTTGGGAGATAATCCAAGGGTCGTGTCTGAGGGGAATAGTCTGTATAGAAAGACTGTGATTCCTCGTCCCAGTGTCCAAGCTCTCCAGTAGAGTAGGGCACTATCAATGATTGTTCGAGGTCAGAAGTGGGAGAGACTGTCCAAGTGTGAAGGACTCACTGGCTAGTGAGGCCGGTTACGCTTGGAACTCGGAAGGGGACGACGAACAATAGGGAAGAGGAGGAGGGTGACTAGGAGGAACAGAAGTAGAGGCTTGAGCACGAGCAGGACTGCGAAGGGGAGATTCAATTCTATGGTGGTAGAAAAGAAGGGACAGGGGAGTCTAGCAAGTGATTGTCACAAGTGGACAGTCTGAGGGCTGTCCGTAGTATTAGTCTGGCTTATATACCTAGTTACATGGTCTGTGCGCAGTAGAATACTCTGGAATACAGTAGAAGCATTATAAATAGTGTCCAATGGCGTTAGTCTCTCTTAGGTCTCGTGACCTTCTCCGCAGTACATCCTGTAGAAGCCGGTAGAAGACTATAGAAGGTCGTAGAACCTTCTAATACTAATAATAGATCCTTGTTTACCTATTAGTAACTTGTTTGGACTCTGTCCACAAATAATAACAAGTTAAATCATCCAAAAACATCAGGCGACAATGTAAACGCGATATTGTGGACGCCTCTACTCATCACTTTTGCGCAAACGGACATGGTGGGACCATAGAGCCCAGGTTTCCTACTATATGGGAGGTGGAACCAAGGGTCCTAGTCGGACAACTTGATAGTACCCTTTCTTTGAGTGTGGCAAGTACTATCGATAGTACGTTGGTATAACTAAGTCATGAACGTGGCATACTAGTTCATGACACCGGCATTGTGCTCTTATTGGTAAATCCACGCAGTTTTGGAATTTGACCTTTATAGGCTTCCAACTTTGCCCTCATGTGGATGTACTGTTGTTGTCTGTGTTGAACAGCATCCTTCCATTCTTTGAATGTTTGTGGGTCATCCATTTGGAATACCTTTTCAAACAGGGGTTGTGGTAGTCCATCAGTGAACAAATCAATAGTTTGAATGGAACTTAACCAATATCCTGCTTGATGCACTAGAGTTTCAAACTCTGTGATGTATGTATCAAGATCTCCTTCTTTCATTTTGAGGCCTCATTTCAGCATCCCTTGTGCTTGCTCCCTTTTAAGAGTATTGGCAAATCTTTGTCTGAATGCCCTTTCTGTTACGATTTCTTGCCTTGTGACACACTGCTAAGGGGACTTCTACTCATTTTCCCTAAAGTTGACGCCATGTGTCCCTCTATCCATGGATTCCTATCTTTGCAACTCTTTCCCCTGTGTCATGCAACCTGTCTCAATTCCCACACGCCATGTACATCATGGACAGCTTTGTCTCTGTTATCTTTGCTATCTTCCCCTTGACGTCATCCTGCACCCAGACCCCTCACATGTCTGCCTTCATGGACAGCTCTGCTTCTTTATCTCTGACTTCCCTTCACACCTGACGTCCCTTGTGACTTGCCCTTTAACTGATGAGGCCTTACGCCTCTACTATACGATGACTGCTGACTCCTACTATACGTCATGATATGACTGATGCCTGGTCCTCTGACCACCACGTCCACAGACACGTCACTGATAGTTGACCTAGGCCTGTGTCCTATCCCTGACATCGTACGATACCCTTCGTGCCCATATGTTCCTTATGGCGCCATTTGTTTACCTAGCTATGTGGCCCTGTTGTTGTCTCTTTGGGCTTGTACTAGTATATAGGTCATAGTTGGTCTGGCTTGTACTGCAGACTTGACTTCTTGTGTAATACTACACTCTCGTCTCGCAAACTCAGAACCCCTTGCTTCGACTCGCCCTTGATTGCGCTTGAGTCATTCGAACTTAGCTTGCCCTTGTAGCGCTTGAGCCTCCTTCCCTCTATAGCCACTAGACACCGGGAGTCTAGTAGCTCTTGTACATCCTCTCTCTAAGTCGCCTATTGCGATTTCCCTCGAATCGTTACCCGACGAACCACGAAGTACAAGTCATACTTAACACTCCTGTAGTAGCGTTACACTTTCTGTTTCGATCCATAGATCCAGTGTTTGTTCCAGTACCCCACCAGTCACTTGTCAGTTTAGCCATTGACTCACATTCATGACCCATTCATTTACTGATTTTCCTTGAATATATGTGAGAAAAAGCATTGATCATTGGTATGCATTGGTCATAATGGGGTTATTGTTGTTTACTCCCCAGTATAATGACCATTGAGTTATGAACTTGTCTGCTTTAAGTTAATCCCCTTGAAATATTTGAGGAGCATTTCTGATAAATTTGTCTGATTGATGTCCTGGTGCCCCTGCAGGTGGTATTCCTCCTTCACCCAGTGGTCCACCTCCAGGGGGTCCACCTCCTGGAAATCTGCCTCCTGGGAATCTGCCTCCTAGGAATCTGCCTCCTGGGAATCCACCTCCTCCATTAGGAGGTCTTCTTCCTCTGTCAAGAGGTCCTCCTCCTCCTAAGGGGGGATCAGGTCGATCAGATCCTATTGCTCAATAGAGTGCAATATTGTCTGCAGTCATCACATGTCCCATATCTGGATTGATGAAAGTTTGGACATTTGTTTTCTCAATTCTGTCTCTCACTGGTTCCTGGACCATTTCTGTTGCCATTATTTGAATTGCTTCTGGTTCCTTGATGATTTGAATTTGGTTGGTGAGTTTGGCAATTTGTTCAATGGCTTCTTCTTGTTCCTTGTCTTTGTTGGCCTCTTCTTCTCCCAATTCTTCAGTTTCTTAACTTGCTTCACTTGGAGCCAGGATTCTCAAATTGGTAGAACAAGTTTCTTCTGGTGCATCATCAATGGGTCCCCACTCTGCCCTGATTACTACTTTGTTTGTGTAAATATCACAACATAAATTGTCCTCTGCAGGTGCAACTACTTCCCAGTTATTACCTCTAAGGTTTTCCATGATGCAAGTCCAACAAATTGCTTCAAAATTAAACTCTACTGGACATCACCGATTTGGTCTTGCAGTGTCAATGTAATATCCCTCAGGTCCAATGTTTGTCCTCCACCTAGCTGCTTTGAGATATCTAGTGGGTACATTTCTTGCTTCTCTTCACTCTATGTTACGTCACGGTAGGGACGTTCACCCGGCGTGGGTAAAGGTCAACACTAGTCCGCTGACAAAACACTAAGGTGGGTCACGTGTGAGTTACGAGTCCTAAGTCCGAAGAGGACTTAGAGAGTTCCTGATGACGAGTAGATCACCTCACAAGTCAGATGACTTTAGAGAAGGTCTTTAAGTGGATTAGACAGAGGGGAGGGGTTCAAAGACTGCTATGTTCAATATACCGTATGGTACAAGAAGTCAAGTCTGAGGCCTACAGCCCCATACTGGCTAGTACTTATAGTATCTATGGACAATAGAGTCACGACTACAATAGCCGTCACTAGGACAATAGAGTCACTAGAACAATGGGTCACAGGGAACAATAAGTGTCCCAAGTCATAGCGAGTCATAGACGAGCTATGGTGCCACCTCAGACAAACAATGAGCTAGAGGACAATAAGGCCCTCTAGTCATAAAGAGTCACGTGCCATGAACAATAGGCACTCCGAGTCATAAAGTAAAAAGCACATGCCATCCCATGGTCATGCGCAGCAGAACAATAAGAAAGCGACATAAATAGAAAAGGGGTGTGGGCATAGGGTAAAAAGGAAAGGTCATGTGATGAAAAATGAAAATAAAATCGTACATTCATGACATCCAGCGTGTTCCATTATGTAAACACCATATAGCCAGGTATATAAGCTAGAGCAATACAACGGACAGTCCCTCAGACTGTTCACTTGTGAACTCCCACTTGCAAGCCTCCAGTCTTCTGTGCAGCTCACCACCATTGGTTTGCTCCACCTCCTCTGCCTCTTGCTTGTGTTTAAAGTCTTCCTCTGCTCTCTTCACATTGCTCTTTTCGTCGTCCCTCTTATCCATTGTCACCTTCCTAAGTGCCCCAAGTTCTGCTTGACTTACTGAGAGTAAGTCATCACAGAGGGGACGTACAACATTTAGGAAGTGGACATAATGATCACTCCACTGACCAAGCCATGAAAGAAGCGAACAAAAGCAGTGGAGCTGGCAAGCTCCTGCAAGTGCCTCAAGAAGTGGTGCAAGACTGCGGATGGGGAGTGGAAGAAAATGGCCTGCAGTTGGCAAACCAAACAGTTTGCACGCACAGTGGAACATTGACAGCAGCAGAAGGCAGCCAGACTAGTGGAGTTTATGAAGAAGAGGACCAGTATTACCCAGCGGAGCACCCCCAGATCTCTTACAGCACCATAAACGATGACACACCCCATGCAGTAACTACCACCGGCAGCAACATCTACCGAGAAGGTGTCCATGTGGGTCGGGTAGTCATGCATTCAGCAATGGGAAACCTCTGCACCAAGAAGGACCCACCTCCAGGGTTCTGGGAAAACAAGGGCATTCACTGGATCGCATTCCCCATTACAGTTAACAGCATGACACACCAGGCCAAATATGTCCAGACCATTATGTGTCCAAACCCCATCATCCTTGGGGTCATAGACAAGTCCGACCTCGTCTACCCACAACCACTCTACGCTGCACCCATGTATTCAATGCACCAGCGTCCCATCTACTCCCACTACCAACTGACTCACCTCAAGTCACAGCATGAAGACAAGTGGATTGTGGATTGCTGCATCAGGGACCTACACAACGACATGCTCAAGGCAGAGGTCCATCGTTACAGGACTTTGGTAGACGAACAGAAGAGGGTGGAGGCACGTATTGTGGAGCTGGAACGAGCTTTTGGGCAGGTTAACACAGCTAAGTTGGGCTGTATTCGGTGATTGGAAATGGCTGACAGACTTGGACGGATTGAAGAGCAGAGGGGTTCAATGATGGATCCAGAGGAAGTATGGGATCACATGGAACGCAGACGTCCCACCTGAAAAGGGGGTGATGTCACAGACTGACCAAGACACTGACATATCGGTTATGACTACGATGGTCAGCAGTAATTAGTCATGGACTACTTGTATCAGTCAGCAGTGGAGCGCTGTATCACATGTAAGATAGACAATGACTCATTCCTAGGATAGCTGTACTAGGGTTCAAGCTAGTTACGCTATTGGTTACTCTACAATTTGGGAGGAGCTTTAAAGCCCTCGTCAACTGTATATAAGGCTTGTTGTTCAGACCATGGATCCCCATCCTGGTCTTCTCAATACCACCACCATTGTTCATGACCCAGGAGTGCCAACTTCCTTCCCCTTCATCTATCTCTCGTCTCTCTTACTCGTCTTAGCCTTTGTCTTCAGAGTCGTACTCCATGTCGAAGACATCGAGCGCGAAGACACCTCCAACACCATGTACTAGGAAGAGTTATGCACCATCGTCCTCACGTAAAGTCTTGACACTTCGTGTATTGGACCAAGCTTAGCATTAGTCATCACCTTCCCTTGCACCTAAGTCAGGCAACGTTGTTGTGGCAACGTAACATCTACCCAGGTGTTGAGGGGCTTGTCGTCCTTCTCAGCACTGTCATCAGGTTCCCACATATGCAACTCAGTGTGCTCCTCAGACTCAAGTTTGTTAGCCAAGTCAGTGAGGGCTTAAGCTGCCGCATCAAGGGTGACACCAGGCCTTGTCTTTGATATGTCGAATTGCTTGAGAATCAACTTAGCGGAGATGTTGATGGTGTGCACAAAACAGCGGGTCTGGTTGGCAGCACCAGGAAATGCGTCAACTATGGTGCTAAGATGCGTGATCATTGTGTCATTATTGGACGCATTATCAGTTATGACACTAAGAACCTATTGGAGAGTAAGTCCAGGAACAGACCCAAATCTGAGAATCTCACCTTATCTTTGACCCTAAACGCTTCTAGGACATCAGCAAAAGCATTCACCATATTCACACCAGTGTGGAACTTTGGAACTTCAACGAGATCTAGTAATAGTGCCATCGGTGTGCCATTTCTTTCAAAGTGCACAGTAATGGCTATGTACGCCTTGTAATTAGGCGACATCCAGGCATCAGTGGCAAAACTAAGTTTGCCATTGATTTCCTGGCTTCATGTTAGTACCATATCATTCATGAGTGTTAGTTAGTGTACCTGTAACAACTTCGCAATGCATTCACGAACATGTACAAAGACATTCTTGACATCACGTGAGAGCATTTCCGCTGAAGGGATATAATAACCTGGTCTTTCTGTCTTCATTAAGCAACAGAATGCATGGTCATTGACTATCTGGAAAGGGTGCTTGTTCTTGGCAACCCAATGGACAAACTCTGCTCTGTCAAGGGCATTAGATATTATTATTATTACAATCAGATTGAAACTTGGAATGTACCGGGCTTCAATCCTAGTATGCTGGTGGTGGCTGTAGGTCACCCTTCCTGTTCCAACATGTTTAAATGCTGCTGTGATTGAACCATTCTTTGAGTTGTGATTTCTGAGAGCTTCACATGCAGTCTTGACATCATGTGTTTGGTCTGCAGCTGCAAGCGCTTCGTCACCCCAGCAAACTCTTGCATGTTGACAGAGATTACTGGTAGAACTGATATCATCAGTGTAAAGGATGCAGCAGATAAACCTTGTCTTGAGGCAGCAGGAACTAGCGGCACACTCAAAGACATGGGCTTTACAGTTGTTGAAGTATTCCACTTTAGGTGTAGACTTGTAGAATATATAAACGGGTGCATCCCAATTTTTAGAGAGGCAATCTATTAAAGTTTCAGGGTATTGCGTGATAGAGTGTGTGCCTATGGTATTGGACTCATCGTCACTGCTGCTGCTGGGCTGAGAACCTTGATGAGCATGATGCAGAGGACGTTGAGGCCAACAAGTGGGGTTGTGGATTTCTTCAACAGAAGCCTGGGGTGTAATAGGGATGGGTCTTGTGTTGACACTGGTTTCAGGTGTCATCCTTGCTTTCTTCCTGGCCAAAGGATCACCATTTTCAGTGACACACTCAATAGGATGACGCTTGCATGGCCCTTGCACATTGTTGGTGTCAGTTCCAGTAATCGTGGGTATGGATAGTTGAGGCATGATAGACTTAGCAGTTATAGCACACTTAGAGATGCAGCACGAGAGAGGAGGGAAAAAGTATGCTCTAGAGATTTACAAAGCCAGGAAAGGAGGGGGTTAAATATATGCATGGTGATTACTACCACCTAGATGTGTTGAAAAAGTGTAGAGGGGAAATTGGCAAATCAGACGATGAAGGAAAGGTTGATAATGGAGAACTGAGGTGAGACGCGCACATAGCAGCATCTTGGCCAGTAGGCCAGTAGTGAAGTCTGACACTATACCTAGTAAGAAAAAGTGTGCAGCTTTGTGGCATGATACACATGAGGGAAGATTGTTGAGGGTGGCAGACAGCACAAGGGAGAGGCAATAGCACAGCCCTGCATGGGCCAGTAAGCAAGTTTGGTGGCAGTGTGTAGGGAATGCAAGTGTGAGAGAGAGATGGTGGTGATACTTGGTAATGACCAGTGTTACAGTTCCGCGGCCGTATTGCGTTGACTTAACGCTGCACTGGGGTTCACCGATCATGTGACTCCAATCATGTTCAAGTGATCCTTCGTTCCTAAGTATTCGGCTTTGACTTGCTCGAAACTGGCGTGAACGGTTGATGGTTCCCCTTGTCTGTGGGGCTGCTTGGCCGGCTTCCTGACTAATTGCACCAAAGTAGATGGCAGAGCACTAGGTGAAGAGCACTAGGCAAGAGACTGGATTGAATGCGAAAGAATACAAGTTGCTAAAGCTAAGGTATGAAAGCGAAGTCCTTAGCCCTTATATACACAAGAGGGTGCAGGTTTAAACCCAGCAAACCCTAATACAACGATCCTAGGAATGAGTCACCCAGGAACCACAAAGATAAGTAAAGTCCGAGATAAGAGACCATGAGGCGTGATAAGCACAGCCCCTCGAGATAACGATACCGTAAGTCCGTGATATGCAATGATAAACGTACACATGCCCTTAATGCCAATGATAGGGGGTAAGGGGATAAGAACGATAAGGGTCCTGTCCAATGATAATGCGTTCGCCTATCGTGCCCCAAGGCGCTACGATAAGGCATAGTCCATGGCCTTCTAGCTGCTTCTAGACTCGTCATGTGCCGTCCTGATAAGGTCACGTGATCACTCTGGTGTCACTGTTCGTGCATAAGCCGATCGCTCACCCAGCAAATGCCGCTCATCCGGTTCTAGGGAGAGCCGTTCCATCCTTGCTTGCGTGTCTTGCAGCATCCGTTCGACTTCTTCTTCATCACGTGAGTCCGTGCTCGGCGGCATGCCATGATACTCGGCCCGTTGTCGCATGACTTCCGTGTGACGTTGCTCTTCCTGGGCAAGTACCGCTGCCCATACTTGATCGTCGCTGAATGGTTCTTCTTCCAGTTGCCCTTCTTCCAAGGGCTCGGGGTCACGTGCTCTGTCGTTTCGTAACAACCAGGGCAAGATGGCAAAATATTGGTGAATGATAAGGAGATAGTGGCAAGGTGATGAGGTGGTGGTATGGGAAAGGAGGTGGAGGTGTGGGAAGGGGTGGATGGTGGCAATGTGCAACCTGTCTTTGGGTGCCTAGGCACCATTTGCAAGGTGTTGTTGAAGTCCACTGCAATCTGAAAGTGAGAGAAACACCAGGGGAAGGAGAGATCAATGGATGACCATGGTGTAGGAAAGCAAAATTGATGGTGCATTAGCTGTGGGAACCCATGGTATGGGTACGGGTTTGCCTTGGGTTGAAAATGGCTACCCAAACCATACCTGGCAATACCTGGCCTGGTACCTGGGCAGGTTACCTGGACCCCTGCCAATGACTAGTCAGAAGTGAAATTGAAGAAGACCAAGCTGAAGAGCTTTGGTCTTAATACAATGACTTATATACATGTAACAAGGTTGCTTTAAAGCTCCTCTCCAATCTGTATAATGAATAGCGATACTACCTCACAGCCTATCAAGACATGTGATTCCAATGCTGATTGATACTATAAGTCCATGACACATGTACTCTTACTAACCCAGTCATAAGTATTAGTAAGGTTCCATACTTCTTGTGATTCGTATCACTGCATCAGTAATCAAGTACCAAGTCCATATAGTAATAGTAAAGTAAAAAGAAAAAAGTCTATGGGATCACGACAGGTAACATAACACATGCCAGTAGACATGTAACAAGTAGGGGGTGTGCAGGATGGGGCATGTGGCCCCCCTATGCTCCCCAGTGTTTACCCTGCCCCCTCCTCTTGACTTAAAAAAAAACTCTTAACTTAAAAAAAAAAGTCCATAGTTTATGTAAATTTTATTAGTTAATACAGCTAAATCCAAAACGGATGGCACCTTTCAACCAATTTACGCGCATAGGCTGAGTCCGAAAGAGTGTTCTGACAACCATGCCGAAGTTTTTTCACACGATAAATTATTTGTAGTAATTAAAAAATGAAAATTATTAATCTGCAAACGAATTTCGATGCTAAGTCAAGCTCACAGGTGCAAAGGTAACACCGACTCTTTGCGACATGCTCCAGTCAAATTCGAGAAAAAAAACTGAATTGTCCGACGGGATAGGAGGGAGGGTAATATAGTGTATTCAAACCGGGTTGTTACAGTACAGAGCCGATGCCAGAGAGGGCACCGACAGACATTGTCTGAAGGCCAGATAAAAAAATAATACAGTGAGATTTGTGGAACGACCAGTCGCTCATGTTGTCAATGGAAGAGTTCTCGCTGACAGACGCCGTGGTTTGGCAACCACTACAATTCCAAGCGACGGCTGTGAAGAACGGCTGTTTGAGGGTGTGGGTTTCAGTAGAACAGTGTGAGGATCGTATGTCGAACATACCCTAAAAAGTCGTGTATAAGTACGGGTATGATGGCACCTCTAGGGGCCATCATACCCGTTTTGATGCCTCCTCGAACTCGTCGACAACGCGCCCGTGCACAAGGTCCTAGCCCTGGACCAGTTCTGGGTCCAACGCTGCAGCCGCTGGCACCACCACTGCCGGTGCAGCAGCACCCTTTCCATGCTCCACCGCTGCCGCCATTTCGACCTTCATACTATGCCGGAGGCCACCCTGTTCCAGTTGGCAATGGTCAGTATCACACTACTGGTCTGGCCATGAACGCACCGTCCGTCTACGCGCAGCCCTATGGTGCACCAATGGCACCCTACCCTCCATTCCACCCTCCCCAATTCGCTCCCTATGCTGGCGTTGGTAACGCTCATCTTCAGCCGTGGGGTTATGGCCATTACCCCACCGGTCCTTTACCGAATCCTGTCCCACATCCAGTAGCTATGCGGCCAGACAACACGAAGAACGCCTCACCTGTACCAGTGCATGAGGCCCCAGGTCGCACCGCTGTCGTGTCAGGCGTCGAAGTTGTTGAGAGGGATGTGCACACAGAGGCAAGAGGTATGGATAACGGCAAGAACAAGAGCACGGCGTCGAACGTGGTCGAGCCAAGGAAAAGCTATCCAAACAAACAAGTCAGTGAAGGAGGTACGTCGTAGTCCGCTGGTGAAATGCTTACCTTTGACACGCCAAAGTCTGGCAGTTTCTCGTTGAGGTTGAAAGCGACCGAATTAGACAGAGGTTCATCGCCGAAACCAACATGAGTTGGCCAGAGTTCAAGAACCACGCGTACGAGCGATTTGACACGCCTCCTGTAGACGTGCGCCTAGGGTATCGGATCAGCGCGGATAAACGCAGTTGGATGCCTCTCACCTGTGAATCCGACTGGAAGGTCGCCATCGGTTTCCTAGAAGAGAAGATGCTGAAGGCGCGGACACGCCCCGTGACGATGGAACTGACAGATATTGTAAGTCACACTGGGCACTCGACAATGAAATAAATACTTACTTTGTTTTCACAGTCCAAGCTGGGGCATCGGTCGAAGGCGCGTCCAGGGGAGAAAAGGAGGGAGAAAAAACGAACCTGCGATGACGACATACCCCCGGAGCCCACACCGGAAGCAAAGCGCCAAGACGATAACCTGCGCAAACTGCAGAAGAAATGGCTATGTCAGTCGCATTCAGGGCCCGGGTTGCGTACGTATTGCTGGGTCGAGCCAGCAACTCAGGGGTCCAGAGGGGGACATTGCGAGATCAATCACGATGAGATGACTCTGTGGGCAAAACATATCGTAAGCAAAAAAACATTTGAAGGCGACGAAGAACTCACCGATGTTCAGGAGCTCGGCAAGGCCACCGAATTCTTGCCGCCGAACGTAAAGAAATTCAACCGCCCACCTACAAAGAAACCCAGGGGCACGCAGATGGCACCAGAGGTCCATGTTGCCGTCAATATCACACCGATGCCGGGTGTGGGGATCCCCGCAACGCACGGATCCTACGCTGTGTCGGGAACCCCAATCGAAGCAATCGGGTTCGGCCTCTGCACCAGGTCCTCAGAGCCCTGCTCAAGTCAGTCACATCAGCGACATCGCTGTACATACCGAGACGAGTAGCGCCCCAGCACCCACTCCCATGGGGCACACGGCACGTGTCCCGTCTTCACTGATAGTGGTGTTGGACTGTTTTCACCACATGAGGATTCCGACAGCCTATGAGATACTCACCCTCATGGACATTGAAGTCCCGGCGCCAAACCTGAGATACGTCGACACTCTCAGTGACTTGCAAGACCTCGGATACAAAGACGCGATCGACATCTATGGGCTCCAGGAGTGTTTCCTCGCGTCGTTCAGCCATCTTGGTAGAGACGGTGCCTGCCGTGTTCGTCAGTACACGCGAGACAGGTTCCTTGTACCTCTCGGTCTTATGGAGGGGGGTGGGAGTCCCAGTGTCAGTGATGAGTCCGTCATTGAGATTGACGCACCGAGCGTCAGGCAACATAATGACGAGGGTGATGGCCAATCCATCAAGGTGGAAACAGAGATCGATGACGACGACAACGAAGGCCACGAGGAAGACGTAATCGTGGATTGGCTCGCCGGAGTTGTCCCAGGTGAAGAGATCGAGGAGGGAGGCTATGAGAGTGCTTATTTTACAGATGACATCGAATATGCCGCCACTGAGGACGAAGAGGGCGACACCGAGGAGGAAGGGGACGACACCGAGGAAGACGACATGGAGGAAGGTGATGTGGAAAGCGTGACCACACAAAAGGAAGTGTGACGAGTGGGTTTGTCAGCTGGAAACCTGCCCACCCACTCTCCCCGGCCTCTGCTCGATGGACGCGCATTGGCAGATACCCCCCAAAAATACCATAGCTTCTTGACCCGGTAGTACCACGTATATAATAAAAATATCACTCCGTTCGCACCCACATGAGGACCAACCACAAAACGAATACGAATATATTTGTGAAATCAAGCGGGTACATATCCGCAGTGTGCATACCAACCCTTCGCATGTTCCGGGGTGACCGAGTGAACCGCCTCCCATACCGCATTATACACCATGCCATTCTCGGACTCCATCTCCTGGTTCACATAATCGCGATTTGCGCGCAGCCACGCCTTGATGGTTGAGAAGGCAAGCTCGATAGGGTTGAAGTCGGGTGAATACGAGGGGAGGTACAGCAGGCGTGCGCCGCGTTCCTCAACCATCTCACGAATGCCGGCAACCTTGTGAATCGACGCGTTGTCGACGACGAGTACGGAGTTGGGGAGGGGCCACTCGTTCATGCGCGGGAGTAATCCCCGAACAAACCGGCGGAAGTCCGCACCAGTAACAGCGTTCTCAATGACCTCCAGGTGAATGATGCCATCAAGGGAGATGGCTGGGAGCAAGGAATACTTCGCTCCGCGAAATTGGAACTCATACCGAGTCGCACGTTCACCACACAACGACCACGCGTATGGCCTCCTCAATGTCAGTCGGTTGAAATGGCTTTCGTCAGCAAACACGAGTTGCTCTGGACGAAAGTGTGTGTCGATGAGGCCCCTGAACTCTTGTCGATCCTGCTCGTTTCGCTCTAGAGCAGGCCGTGTGACCTACAAAATCGATGTGGAGAGTTCACAGTAAACAAGCGGAAGGGACGCACCATTTTCATAGTATAACCCTCCCTATGGAGGGAACGTGCAATCGTTTGCACCGACGCCTCAATGTCGCAGACCTCGCGGAGTTCTGTCTGCAACTCCACGAGGGATAGGTCAGGCTGGCGTTTGACACAATCACAAAGGAACTAATTTGGTGAGACGACGACCAAATTGAGATGTTATGAGACGTACCTCCCTATCCATTGCAGTGAGGACTCGTGGCCAACCTGTGGCAATTGGCTTGCATAATACTACTCCTCCAGTTTCACGATGTGAGCTTCGCAATCGTTTGAGAGATCGCACGCTGATTCCTGTGAACTCGTGGACTTCTGAGTCACGGAGACCCTGGAGGGACATAGAGAGCGCCATTTGTTTAAGTTCGTCAGAGATGTGACGGCCAACCATGGTTGGGGAGGCAGAGGGATACTTGGCGGAGGGGGGGAAAGGGAGACAAACGCTCCGCAACAGGGGATAAGTATGAGATAACCCAAATGTTTGCAGGGCCCTTTGGTGCGTGCCGTCTCAGGATCCCTGGATAACTGTTTTATTTCACTGTAACCATTTGATAACTACGAATTTTGCAAGATAACAAATCCCCCAAGAATTTCAAACTATACTTAACTATGAACTCCGGTCATGAAATTCGGAAGTCAGCTGACCTGTGTAATTAGAGAAGGTGCCATCCGTTTTGGATTTAGCTGTAAGTGTTTATTCTATTGATTAAAAGGAATGACTAAAGTAAAGAAAAAAGTGTATTTTTGAGCAGAGACTATATTTGAGGCCGGTCCAGAGCGGACCGGATCGTGAGATCCGTGCGTTTCGAACGCAACTTTTTGGGACTGGTGGGTTGTTGAATCTTGCGGAAAATGTCACGTGATGCGTCAGGTGACGTATTATGGGGGGTGAGGTTGCCCTGCTGGAAAAGTGGCAACTCTGGGCTGTTCATTGACAAACGGTCACCGGTTCAGTAAAACCAGTCTCTGCTGCCAGCCCCCCCACTAGACCACCTGTTACCTATCCACGATGGCCCGCTCACCCTCAATGTTATCGGATCCAGGTATCCGGCAAGGCGTTGGGATTGCAGCTCTAGAAGAAGTCAATCCAGAATCGAGTAAGCATTTTCACTAACACCCCACCACGATCTTGTTTACGAAAAGGATCAGATATTGCCTTGGGCATGGGCGTCCCTTCCCAATCAATAGATTCGCCAAGCCAAGCTGAGGCCACCATTATTGACGGATCGAGCCAATTATTTTCCATGTACAATGAGGCAACAGCAGGACATGATCGGAAAGTGGCTGAAAGCTGGGAAAGCGATGCGGATAGCGCTATCATTGTCGTGCGTCACCACTTTCCTCTTCCACTAGGTTGTCGTTGTACCCAATCATCATAGAATGGTCTTTTTTCAGTCATGGTTGCCATACTACTCACGAGGTCATACGACGGCTTGAAGCTCAAATCGCAGGATGCCTCTGCGTTTTATCTTTCTCGGATTTATCAGCTATCGGCAGGCCTGAATGGTACCTCTACCCCGCTTCCCTTCGATGTTCCCGCCCCATCTACATTCTCGCCGGACCCATCCTCTGTGAGGGCTAGCGCCCTCTGGTCACTTAGCTTAGTAATCAGTCTCGCTGGTACGGTTATTGCAACGCTCCTACGACAGTGGGCGCGGCGATACCTTCACCTCACTCAGGAACCACGTGGCCTACGCAAGCGTGCAAGGATCCGTGAACTTACAGTGCAGGGAGTCGAGAGGCTACAACTCCAGTGGATGTCCTTGGTCTTACCCGGGCTCTTCCATCTCTCGGTCTTGTTATTCCTCTATGGACTTTTTCATTATTCCAACAACAACGTCGTTGATTTGGTCGTTGTCTTGAGTGCTTTAATATGTTTAGGACTCTATTTATTCGCCAGCATCGTCTCATACTTCCCTTTTGGCAGCATATGTCACACACCACTCTCTTCCTTTGCCTGGTCTTGGTCGTCACGCGTCTTTTGGTTGACGTACAAGATGCTTTATAATTCCTCTATAAGGCTACGTTTTATCGAGATTCGCACCCGTCTTTACCTCTTTGAATCAGCCCGAGCGCATCTCGGCCGGGCACTCAGGGATCCGGGGGTGGACATGGAGGACCTATCTCGCAAGCACTCTTCATTCCTCGACACGTCAGTGGTCTTGCGAGTGTTCGATTCACTGGATGGGCATGAAGATATGGAGCAATTTTTGTCCGCCATTCCGGGTTTCTATAATTCAAGCTGGGTAAAAAGGGATCTTCCGGTTCTAGAGAAGCTGAATGGCAAGAGACTGGCACCCGCAATTGCAGCTTTCATGGACCACTCCCTGTCGTCTGATCTGCTCACCGAACCCGAGAAGCAGAAGCGTGTCACGATTTGTTTGAAGGCAATCAACGCGGATCCCTTACTCCTTCAATCCACCTTTCGGCAGACCCTCCAAACCCTAAATTCTGATATTTTCAGACGCGTTGACTTCGTTCGCTTTGCCCTGCAACGGTTGCACAGGGATGACTCGGATTCGGATCCTTGGGTAAAGGACTATGCACAGTGCATAGTGGCCGTCGCTGTCAATCGCGTACAATCCTCCGACGATGCTTGGATCGACATCATTCGTCACTATCTGAACTCCCAGCTCTCCCAATACCAGTGGGAGGGCGACAACATACGACTCTGTAACCTCATGTCTCTCACACGGCGGTTAATAGCCTCTCGACTCAGGGACAGCGACCAATTCGAGCAAGGAGGTGTATGGCGTAGTGTTCTGACGGAGGTTCGGAAGTTCAAGGTCATGAAAACCGCGCCCGAGCTCCAGCACGAGTTCTGCACACTATGGAATGAGCTCGCCAATGTGGCCCAGGGCCGTGGGCAGGCGTCCCGGATGGCTCAATCGAATGCAGCGCACATCCTTTCCATCATACGCACTGTCTACGTTCCATTGCACGAAGGCACGGATTCCGCGGCTATCCCATTCGTTTCTTCCGCAGGCGACCAAGATTCTGTGCTTCGGCTGCCATCCTCATACCCTCTTTGCGACGTTCATGGGGCAGCAACAGGGGACACTCCAGGGCAATTAGTAGCAAGTCAAGTACACGGGCAACACCGCAGAGACCGTATACGTATACCACCACTTTCAGCGTTAACCATACCGGTCAGAGTCCCTCCAAGTGAAACTAGTGATTTGCCGTCCCGGTTCCGCCTGCTATCCGCGGCTCGTCTTTTGGGGGCTTAGGCCTCCTAGGATAGGTGGCCGGGGCTGATCCAGTGGGAAGTCCGTAGTCCGTAGTTTCATGTAGGTTTATCTCGGCTGTATTCGACACTCGCTGATTAACAAAGGTAGACTCGTAACCAGTCGTTCGAATGAGGATGGGTCACAAACGACTGGAGGATCCTTGATTCTCAGAGTGATGTCGTTGGGGCAGAAATGGGGGGGGGGGGGTAGTATTGAGATTGAAGGGCTGTCAGGAAATTCTTTATAGACATGCTCTGTATGGTAGGACATTTTCAATAAAGTAGCTAGGTTTCAAATGTCATTTACATCTGAGATATTTAATTGGGATGTGATCTCTTTAACTTTGATGCAAGATGTGCTGCTTTTAAATTGGTGTTCAACCAAGCAATGTCTATAGAAACTGTTTAAACTGTTTGTTACATGTCTACTGGCATGTGGCTCAACTTGAGTGTTTTGTACAGAGTGCAATGGAAAAGATGATGAGAGACAGAGTAGATTCAAGAAGACTAAGCTGCCAACTAAGGGCACAGCTTAACTACCTTATATACATATACACAAGGGTGTTATGTCCCAGTGCTCACAACCCCGAAGAACCCCTTGAAGTGGGGCAACTGGAAGAGGAAGCATTCAGTGACAACCAAGTATGGGCAGCACTACTTGCCCAGGAAGAGCAACATCACATGAAGGTCATGTGCCAATGTGTTACAACGCAACAAGGGACTCCAGGTAGCTCATATCCCTGGACCCAGTACATGTGATACTTGTGAGTGACTCATACGATAATGGTCCAAAAACCCCAGTACTGTATGATAAAGATGAGGACTGTGATTGGCTACTCATTGTATGATATCTATGACTTGGACAGACTTTATACAATAACTATACAATACATGATTGGCTAGGGTACTTTCAAGAGGCACTTCAAAGCCCTTATGTATATGTATATAAGGTAACCAAGATGCACCCTTAGTTGGCATCTTGGTCTTCTTAAATCCACTTTGTTTTCACTCTATCATCTTATATCTCTAAGTCTTGCACTCCTAGTACTAGGAGTCTGCTTCATTGTTATCAACCTTGAGTTAGTATTGTTCTCTGCTGTTATACTCCCAACAATCCATGTGCCACCAGGCCATCATATCACTAAGTTGTTTATTTGTTACGCTTACATGGGCGATTGTGCGACGTGCGACTAAGTCAAGTTCGATAGAGGTCGAAAGCCTTTGTCAAAGACTTAGTTCGGTGATACTACTTGGAGCGAAGCTCAACAAGAGTGAGAGGAAGTGACTCAAAGGTCCTTCTGAATAACAGAGGCGAGGCAAATAGACGAAGGCCCGCACGTTCAACTAAAGGTATCCTCAAAAAGGAATCCCTCTAGAGTCTGTGAGACTGAAGTAGTGTGTGATTCAAGAAGAAGTCGAGTCTACTGTACAAGCTAAGTAGAGGACGACTTATATACTAGTACAGCATCAAAGAGTCACAAACAGATGGTGCGATCCTAGGATCTGGGTCCTAGGAATGAGTTATCGTACAGTAACATGTGATACTAGGAAAAGAACGCCATAGAAGGCCATAGAACAAGGCATCAGTCAGCAATGAATCATATGAGTAATCAACATGAGGTAAGTCCGGCACTTGTACGTATATGGATGGGGATGAGTCAAAGTAAAAGTGTAAGCAAAGAAAGTGTCCGGAATCGTAACATTACCCCCCCTTTTAATATGAAGTTGCCTCAACTTCAGTCCGACCCGTAGTACTCACTCCCAAGGTTCCAGTTGTCCGCTGGGGAGGGGGATCGCTCCTTTTTGTTAGGGCAGTCGTGAGTGTAGAGGAATCCTGTTGGTCCTCTTTTGAGACAGGAAGGGCATTGAATCGTGATAGGACAGTTGTGCTCTTCATGAGTGGTGTAGTTATTGAAGCACTTGCCACAGTAGCAGGGTCTGGACTCAGGGTCCGGTTTGTTGAGCGGGTCCACTACGTTCATTCTCCTGAAGATACACTCAGCTCCCACATGTTGGTTACTGTCGCAGAACCAGCAATGCTTCTTGCGATTCTTCGGACAGTTGACCTTCTTGTGACCTATCTTGCTGCATTTCCAGCACGTGTAACGATTACGTACTGGTCCTTTATGTTCTTGCGGAAATTTGACAGGCCCATGGGTACGTATGGCGAGTTGTGGGATATCTGCGCGTGTTCGCAGTGGGTAGAGAGTGGCATATCTGTTGGCAAGTGTGCGTACCAAATCGGACTTCTCCATCCTTTTCCTTACTCCATTGATCTCCAAATCCGTATCGAACAGTGCACATTGCTGTAGCGGAGTCCAATCGGCTACGACTTGAAAGACAAAATAGTTGAAGTAAAAGAACAGGCCGAGGTTGGATACGCAAGCCTAGCACGGAGATAAATCACGCGCTGAACCTGTAGACGACGCGGAGGATAAGCACAACTTAAGACCTTTATTCAAGGTTAAAGGCTAGAATTCACACGGCGACAGGCTGAGTAGAAACCAAGAGGACAAGTTAGATTGGTAGAAGTAAAGGAGTACAAAGGAATGCGCACCTGAGTAGAAACCAAGAGGACAAGTTGGTTCTACTCAGGATGCTACAGCAGGGTTTATATACTACTACGCTCATTGTATTACTAAGTACTTTAGTAAGTGTAATGACTCATGCGCTGACGCGTCGTATCTATTATTAGCCCTTATCTATTGTGCTGACTGATGCACAGTAAGCGGCTATTACTACTTGATGACGCGTCCTTCTTATCTGCTGAGTAAATCCTAATACAACACGTCATACTACTTTAGTAATGTGTTCTACTACATTCTACAGAGTTCTAACCAATCAGAACAAGCACATGCGCTATTGTTATCTATAACAATAGAAGTCTGAGAACGGCAAGACTGTCACACAGTCAAATAACATCACATGATGTATCCCACGATCACGTGACCCAAAGTTGCACATGTTGGCATCATGTGACTAACCATCTTATCATATCTAATGATAAGGAACTTAAGTACTTTGGCCGCTTATATCTTGCCCAAATAAATCCGTAAAAATACAGAAAAATAGGGAAAATAATATGCGTCCATGACATTACCCCCCTCCTTAAGGGTCGACGTCCGCGTTGGCCTCTGTGTACTTGTGAGAAGCTTGCCAAGGCAAGGACGCGTAAATGAGTGCCTCTATTTTTCTAGGAGCACCTGGATTTTTAGAGTGGAATTCTCTAACTTTATCCGGGGCATGCTCTAGATTTTTGCTAGGCTCCCATGTGTCCTCACCCTCTCCATAGCCTTTCCATCTAACGAGGTATTTAAGAGTACGACCAAACATTTTACTATCTCTGATATGGTCTACTTCGTACTCTTCCTCGCCTTGAATGGTGACTGGCTCAGGAGGAGGCGGCTCTTGCCCATTGACTACGTTCCCTTTATAAGGGCTGAGGCGATCAACATGAAACACATCATGGATCTTTAATGCAGGGGGAAGTGCAAGCTTATAGTCGACGTCACTTCTAACTTCAGTGACTTCAAATGGACCTAACTGTTTAGGACCCAATTTTGACGACTGCTGATGTATCTTTATCTGTTTGGCTTGCAACCAGACTTTATCCCCAACGCTGAACTTATAAGGCTTTGTTCTTTGTTCAACGTCTGTCTGCATTCGCTTTTTACTTAAGCGAAGTGCTGCCTCAGCGTCCTTTCTTAAGGAATGCATATGCTGAAGACGCTTGTTGAGCGTAGGAATACCCGTAGGCCTACCAGCAGGTATTGTGAAATCAGGCGTATAGCCATATAGTAGCTCAAAGGGTGTAGTTCCCGTGGCTGAGTTGAGTCTACTATTTATCACGAATTCTGCTGTAGGAAGCAGGCCTACCCAATCATCCTGCCTCTTACTAATGAACAAGCGCAAGTAGACTTCTACTTCTTGGTTTTTGCGCTCTACCTGTCCATTAGCTTGAGGGTGATAGGCAGTGGTAAGACCTGCGTCTATTCCTAACCGCTTCAAGTGTTACGCTCACACGGGCGGTCGTGCGATGTGCGACTAAGTCAAAGTTGATAGAGGTCGATAGTCCGGTCAAAGACTAAGTTCAGTGATACTACTTGGAGCAGAGCTCAACAAGAGTGAGAGGAAGTGACTCGAAGGTCCTTCTGAATAACAGAGGCGAGGCAAAAGACGAAGGCCCGCACGTTCAACTAAAGGTATCCTCAGAAAGGAATCCCTCTAGAGTCTGTGAGACTGAAGTATGATGTGATTCAAGAAGAAGTCGAGTCTACTGTACAAGCTAAGTAGAGAGCAACTTATATACTAGTACAGCACCAAAGAGCCACAAACAGATGGTGCGATCCTAGGATCCGGATCCTAGGAATGAGTCATCATACAGTAACATGTGATAACAGTAATAGAACGCCATAGAAGGCCATAGAACAAGTCATCAGTCAGCAATGAGTCATATGAGTAAACGATGTGAGGTAAGTCCGGCACTTGTACGAATATGGACAGGAAATGAGTCAAGGAAAATGTGTAAGTAAAGAAAGTGTCTGGAATCGTAACATTACCCCCCCTTTTGATGTGAAGTTGCCTCAACTTCTAGTTTGATCCGCCGTATTCGCTGCCAAGATCCCAGTTGTCGCCGTCAGGTGGAGTGGGCTGTCGGTCCTTGGGACAGTTATGAGTGTCGAGGAATCCATGGGGTCCTCGCTCGGCGCAGTGACGGCACGCAACTGCCTTGGGACAGTTGTATTCTTCATGTGTGGCGTAGTTGTTAAAACACTTGCCACAGTAGCGAGGGCGTTCCGACGGGTCTCTCTTGTTGAGTAGGTCGACTACGTTCATCCTCCTGAAGATACACTCTGCTCCTACGTGTTGGTTACTGTCGCAGAACCAACAGTGCTTCTGGCGATTCTTGGGGCAATTGACCTTCTTGTGACCCATCTTGCCACACTTCCAGCACGAATAGCGATTGCGTACTGGGCCTTCATGTTCTTGTGGGAACTCGACAGGTCCATGGGTTCGAATGGCGAGTTGAGGGACATCCGCGTGGGTTCGCAGTGGGTATAGGGTGGCGTATCTATCGGCAAGGGTGCGTACCACATCTGCTCTTTCCATCCTCTTCCTAATCCCATTGATCTCTAGGTCCGTATCGAACGATGCGCGTTGCAACTGGTTAAGTTGCTTTTCGACATCTTCCCTTTGTTTGTTGAGTGCGACTTGCTTTCGCAACGCATCTCGAAGACGTGAAACCTCCGCCTTGATACAAGGGTCGCCGAGGTCTTGCACTACCTCATCAATGGCGTACGACCTTGGGTGTTCACGGTCGAATTGGGCTAGACGTGCGTTAGAAATTGGAATGGGGAGACGGATAGGAGGGTCGGCTGGGCGAAGGTAGATGGGTTCTGCGTAGGGCGGTTGATTTCTACCCATACATCCAACGACTTGTTGATGGTTGTCGTGGTAGAAGATATAGGGGGCTACCACTCGAGTGGGGTCGTCGTCAGATTTGGGAATCATGAGGGGATAATAACGTGAGGAAGAAGGAAGGTTTGGGAAAAATGGGAGTCCAGGGTCGTCATCATCATCCTCATTTTCCGACCCAGTGTTGTAATCAATGTACTCCAAGAGTCCATTGTCTTCTTCGAGTGCAGGTTGCGGTCCAACGATTTCTTCTTGCACCGCCGTAGCGATGGCGGTGTCACAGTCTACCAGCGTAGGGGATACGGGAGGGGGAGTTTGTGGTGCATAAGGGAACGGTTGGAAAGTGGGGGTCGAGACCTCAGATTCAAGTAATTGGGTGCGGCGCATGTCTGGGGATCCAATCATAAGAGGAGGAGGGGTTTGAATAGGGACTGGTGCCGTAGGGACGATTATGTTCTGATAGGCGCGACGTTCGCCTACAGACTCATATTCGTCTTGAACGATGCCAGAAGTGAAAGATGTTACGACGCGAGGCTCCGGGTAGCTCGTATCCCCGGACCTTTGGCATGTGATAGGTGGTACGTGACTCACAGATAACGGTCCCGATAATCCAGTACTGTACGATAAAGGCGAAGTATGTGATTGGTCGACTACTGTACGATATCTATGACTCGGACGGACTATTACGATAACTATACGGTACATGATTGGCTATCTACCATTCAAGAGGCGCTTTAAAGCCCTCGTGTACATGTATATAAGGTTAGCCAAGCTGCGCCGTAGTCCGCAGCTTGGTCTTCTTGAATCTACTCTGCTTCCACTCGTCATATCTTCCCTCGTCGGGATAAGTCTTGCGCTCCTCTTGGTAGGAGTCTGCTTCATTGTCATCAGCCTTGAGTCAGTATTGTCCCACGAATAGGGCTTACTGTTATACTCTCACGATCACGTGCCGCGGAGGCCGTCATATCGCTAAGTCGTCTTTGGTAGTGTCGCCTATCCATCGCTCAAGTCGAGCCACGTGCCAGTAGACACATAACAAAAGACATAGTAATAGTGGTGGTGATGATTCGAGTTCAAAGTGGGGAGTGATGGGGATGCGTTCTTTGCCTAGAAGTCTTTGTCTTTTATGTCCTCTTGGGCGCTCCTTCGGCGTTAGGATGTAGGCGATAGAAGTCCGTTATCGCGGACTGAGAGTGGGTCAAGTTTTCCCGAGGTTCCCACGTACTGTCACTCATGGGAAACCCTTTCCACTTGATAAGGAAATGTAGCTTGCGTCCTCGGCCTTGTCGGCGTGAGTCTAGAACTTGCTCCACTTCATATTCTTCTTCTCCGTCGATAAGCTCCGGTAATGGTCGGGTAAAGTTCGGCCCGTGTAACGCCGTCTCCTTATAAGGTGTCAGGAGGTCAGCGTGGATCACCGGGTGTATCTTCCACCGGCTTGGCAGGTCTAGTTCGTATGATACTTGAGATAAGACCTTCTTGATGGGGAAAGGGCCGTATCTTTTGGGCGCTAGTTTGGAAGTGGGGTAATGAGTGCGTAAGTTTACGCCCTCTAGCCAAACCATATCTCCCTCTTGGTACGGAGTAAAGTTGCGCTTGCCTCTTTCCGCCATAAGTACTTGCGCATGGTTGATACATTCTTGTGCCTTCCTCCTTGCCTCTTTCATATCTTCTATTCTCTTGTCTACTGCAGGTGCGCTTGTTGTTTCTTCGTTTCCTGTGGCTCTCGGTGTCCAGCCCATCAGCAATTTGAAAGGGGATCGTTTGGTTGTCGCATTAGGCCAGCTATTATGTGCAAACTGGGCGATAGGGAGTAGATCAACCCAGTTGTCTTGCTGAACATTGCTCCAATGGCGAAGATATTGTTCGAGCCACTGGTTGGTACGTTCCAATTGTCCATCGGTTTGTGGGTGATATGCTGACGAAATGTTTTGCTTGATGTCCAGTGTTCGACACAAATTGCGCATATAGGTTGAAATAAAGCGTGGATCTCTATCCGTGATCATCTTCTTCGGCAGTCCATAGTGAGGATATACGTGTTGAAGGTATAGTTGTGCTACTCCTTCTGCCGTAATCGTTTCATTGCAGGGAATGAATATGGCCACCTTCGTACAGTCATGGTCGGTAATAGTGAGTATGGTGTCGAATCCTTTTGACGGTGGTAGTTTGGTGATGAAGTCCATGGTAACAACTTCAAATGGTTGCGCTTCCGGGTCCGTTGTGATGGGAAATAGTCGCGGCTTTTGTCGGTGTGTGTTTATTTTGTTTGCTTGACACACTGCGCATCCCTTGACATATTCTTCCACATCTTCTTTTTGTCGGGGCCACCAATAGCGTTCTTTGAGTAGTGCGTGTGTATTGGCTATTCCAGGATGTCCGCGATGAGGGGGATCGTGAAAAAGGGAAATTACCCCCCTCTTAAGTTCAATGTTGCCCTCGACATTGGCAACTCGAGCTCCTTCATGACACCACATTTCGACGTCATCTTGGTATAGGTTGTGGGCGTTGATCCATTCTAGTTTCGGATCATTATGATGGTTTAGCTCGCTCCACATCGAGAGTTCTTTGATTGATTCCTCTTCCGTCCCTGCTAAATTGATGAATATTTCTTCAGGGAGTACTGTGATATTGCCATTATCTTCTTCTCCCTCATCATAATCACTTCGCCTTGATAGTGCGTCTGCTCTTGCGTTTTTTGTTCCGCTAACATGTTTGAGGACAAAATTGTATTCTTGTAGTTCCTGGAATTTGTGTGCAACTCTTCTACTGATTTTTCTTGGTTCTTTCCAATAGATGAGGTTGGCGTGATTGGTGTGGATAGTGATAATATGAGGGGATCCTACAAGATACGTTCTCCACGTCCTAAGGGCTTTGACGACTGCTAATAGTTCCCGATCATAGATGTCATAGTTTCGCTCTGTTTGAGTGAAACTTTCTGAGAAAAATGCCACCGGGTGCATTTTCTTGTCGTCTCCTTCTTGGTTTAATACTGCTCCAATTGCGAATCCGGATGCGTCGACTTCGATTTCGAAAGGTGCTTCCAATTTTGGACATTGTAATACTGGGGCTTCGCTAATTCTTGCCTTGAGTTCTTCGAAAGCCTTATTCCTAGCGTTTGTCCATTTCCATGGTGTTTCTTTCTTGGTGAGATCGTTGAGAGGTCGTGCAATGGCCGAAAATCCTCGTATGAAACGACGGTAGAAGTTACAGAATCCAAGGAATCCGTGGACTTCTTTGAGGTTGGTGGGTGTAGGCCATTCGCGTACTCCTTGTACTTTTACCGGGTCCATTTTTACTTGACCATGGCCGATGATAAGGCCCAGATATTCGACTTCTCGTACTTCAAATACGCATTTTTCCGGTTTGAGATATAAATCATGTTCATCAAGTCGGTCTAGTATTTGATGTACTAGTTGTCGATGTGTAGTGAGGTTGTCGGGTGTTGCGATGAGGATGTCGTCCATGTATATTACCACCCATCCTTGTGCCACTAGGTCACGGAAAATAGTATCCATCATGGTTTGGAAAGTACTTGGCGAGTTTGTAAGTCCGAAGAACATAATGCAGGGTTCGAACAGTCCTTTGTTAGTTTTAAACGCGCCTTTCCATTCATCTCCCGGCTTGATCCGTACGTTGTTATACCCCCATCGAATATCGAGTTTGGTGAAGATTCGCGCCCCCCTTACTTTGTCAATAAGTTCAGGGATTAGTGGAAGCGGATATCTATTCTTCACAGTTAAATCGTTGAGTTTTCGATAGTCTTGCACTGGTCTGAGTTTGCCATCCTTCTTTTTGATGAAAAAGAAGGGTGATGAATAAGGGGATTTGGATGGACGGATGTATCCCTTTTTTAGTTGTTCTTCGATAAACTCTTCTAGTGCTTTGTCCTCTACTTGAGTCATGGGGTATATTTTGCAGTCAATAGTGGCGGGTGCGTCGGGTGTTAGGTCAATGGCATGATCCCAGGGTCATGGTGGCGGGAATCGTTGTGAGCTCTCTTCATCAAATACTTTGCGATGACGATGATATTCTTCAGGGACTCTTTCCTCAAAAGTCTTTATCGTTTTGTCTGCGGCTTTTTGCGCCAATTCTGAGGCTATCGTGGTTTTGTACAGGTGTGCCACTTCGTCGGGAATTTCTTCAACTTGTTGTTCCCATTGTTTTTCTGTTATAATCCTTCGGTTGGCGACGGATACATATCCTAGACTGGTAATGACGACTGGTTGAAATTCTTTGTCCAATGTGGCATCCTTCCAGTGTACTTTGGGTTCAAAAGCAGTTAGCCAAGGGTATCCCAAAATCACTTCATCGGATCCTAGATGAGTAATTAGGAACCGGAGTGTCTTGGTTTGGCTACCGGTTGTAACCTCGAGATCGGTAAATTGCGTAATTTCACCATCTTGGTTATGCGTTCCATCTACGTTCCATATTTTGATTGGTTTAGCCACTGGTAACGTAGAGATCTTGAGTCGATTTATCAAATTTTTACTGATGAAGTTGTCGGTTGCTCCTGAGTCAATGAGCACTTGTCTTTCGGCCGTCGCGTGTGCAGATTCAAATAAGACTGGAATTCGCATAGATCGGTATCTGCTATGGTACACGCTAATCTTCATTGCTTTAGCCCAGGCCGCGGGGTTCAAGCATTGGAAAAACCCTGTTTCCCAAATAATTGTTCTTCAAGAGCCGCTTTGACATCGTCGGAGTCAGCTTGCATAGCTGCTATATAAGCTGCTGCTTTCTCCGTGGCTTTCATATTGGCGTTTCCTTCTACTTTGACCGTGGCAACCACAGTGGGTGTAGTTGAGGGAACAGTGGAAGAGGTTGTTGCGACAGATGCTTGGGTATTTTGGCGTTGAGGACAGTTGCGCGAAATATGTCCTTTATTGCCACATCTGAAGCATAGTCCCTCTTGCTGGTAGCGTTGCTTGTCTGCCTCAGTCATCGTAGCTCTTGCACGGGTTCTTCCAATGTCCATGGCATTGGGGTTTCGATTGTTGTTGGCGTACATATTACGACGCCATTGTTCGCGACGAGGATTGTTTCCACCTGTGGGTTTGCGCAAATGACTTTGAAGGAGATTATAAATTCGCTGTTGCTCTACTGCTGCTTCTGTCCAATCTTGCCAATTAACTGGTCGATGTTGGCGTAGAATACTCTCCATGAGTTTGAATGGTAACCCCTGGGCGTATAGATTGAGGGTTACTTCTTCATTAAGAGTGTATCCAGCTTTATTGGCGAGGTTGGCGAATTTGGCGTTATAGTCATCGATGTTTCCTCCTTCCATCTTCAATTTGGAAATTTCAGTTTGCGCCTTCTGTCTTTCGGACGTGTCGGTGTATGTGCGACGGAATCGAATCTCTACTTCGTTCCATAAAATTTCTTCCGCTGGCAACACCCCTGTGGCTATTTGGTTATTTAGCCAGGTAACTTGTTCTTGTACCCAATCTTGCACCAATGGCCCTCGTATATAGGACAAAAAGGTCATGGCCCTCTGATAAGGGATTCGAAGTATGGCCGCATTTGGATTCATGCCTCGGTAGATGGTGAAATCGAGGAGGAAGGCTTTGCTTTGTCCGCGGTCTCCATTGAATTCTGCGGGAGGGTTTCCTCCGAGTTTTCCATCGGGTACTCCTCCTCCTGCTGGAGCTGCGCCTGCTGGGGCTGCTCCAGGTGCCGGTGCTCCACCTGGTGCGCCTCCGCCTCCGCCTCCTCCACCTCCACCTCCACCTCCACCTCCTGGTGCCGGTGCAGGGGCTCCTCCTCCACCGCTGCCTCCGAGGGGCGCAGATGAAGTGGTGGTACTAGTCGAGGCTTGGGTTGGTTGTACTTGCGTTTGTGACATATCTGGTGCTTGAGTCTGTTGTTGGGGTGGTTCTTCTGGTTGGGTTGTTTCTTCTGGTGCGTCTACTTGCTCTGGTGGGTCAGGTTTTATGCCAAAAAGACTCCTGCTTGAACGAAGTGGTCCTGTTTGGAAGTGGGGTGGTGCTAGTTGAAAGGTGAACCACTGTCCACTTGTGTTGCTTTTGACTACGATTGCCCACTTGCGAAGATCTTGGAGATATTCTACTGGTGTGTATCCTGATGTTCGGTCGTAGACGCAGTATCCTTCGTTTTCTCCTTCGTCAACCCAGACAACTGTCCCTTTGATCGTGTCGGATAAATTGTCTTCTCTGGTTCGTTCGATGTATTCGGACTGGAACTGTGCTTCCGCACAGCTTTTTCCTTTCTTTGGGGAAGCCACCGTGGTTCAGAGGTAGAGACTCGACTTAATGTTACGCTCACACGGGCGGTCGTGCGACGTGCGACTAAGTCAAAGTCGATAGAGGTCGATAGTCCGGTCAAAGACTAAGTTCAGTGATACTACTTGGAGCAGAGCTCAACAAGAGTGAGAGGAAGTGACTCGAAGGTCCTTCTGAATAACAGAGGCGAGGCAAAAGACGAAGGCCCGCACGTTCAACTAAAGGTATCCTCAGAAAGGAATCCCTCTAGAGTCTGTGAGACTGAAGTATGATGTGATTCAAGAAGAAGTCGAGTCTACTGTACAAGCTAAGTAGAGAGCAACTTATATACTAGTACAGCACCAAAGAGCCACAAACAGATGGTGCGATCCTAGGATCCGGATCCTAGGAATGAGTCATCATACAGTAACATGTGATAACAGTAATAGAACGCCATAGAAGGCCATAGAACAAGTCATCAGTCAGCAATGAGTCATATGAGTAAACGATGTGAGGTAAGTCCAGCACTTGTACGAATATGGACGGGAAATGAGTCAAGGAAAATGTGTAAGTAAAGAAAGTGTCCGGAATCGTAACATCAAGAGGGCACGCATACTCCTTGCAGCAAATTGGGGTCCCCTATCACTTATGATTTTCTTAGGGATCCCATGCAAGGGGAAGACTTGTTCGAAGTATATTGATGCGACTCCATCAGCCGTGATCTGAGAGGTCACAGGGAATAAATGAATCTGCTTGGTGTAGTGGTCTACTACATTCAGAATCATATCTTTCCCTTTAGATATTGGCAATGGTCCGATTAGATCGATACCAATGATTTGCCAAGGACCTTCAGGAACTTCTTGTGGCTGAACAAGTGCCTTAGGATGTATATCCTTTCTATAACGTTGGCACTTGTCGCATCCTTCGACATAAGACGTAATAAAACTTCCCATGCGTGGCCACCAGTAAAAGTGGCTAACAAGCTCTATGGTTCCGTTTTTACCAGGGTGTCCAGCAGTAACAGAGTTGTGGCATGACTTAACCACATCCTTTCTCAAGGCTCTGTCATTAGGGACATATAATTTACCCTTGTAGTAAACGAATCCATCGTCTTCCTCCCACATCGCAGTTCCATCTGTGAGAGCTTTAGGAGCAGTCTTATCAATACTTTTAAGACCCTCTATGACTTCAGCTTCTCTTAAAGATGCGAACTTAATGCGATCTCCCAGGGAGTCAACTTCTGGGCAGAAATGGCTTTGTGCAGCAGCCAGGAAATGCTTAGGTCCTAAGACCTGAACTTGGCGGTTGTCTTCATTATCAGACACATGGTCTCTTGAAAATCTACTTAATGCATCGGCTTGCATGTGCTCTCCTTTCTTATAAGTGATTTTGAAGGCAAAGCGACTTAAATATAAGGCCCATCTAGCTTGGCGCCTATTTAAGTCTTTCATGCTTGCCCACCATTCCATATTCTTATGGTCGGTGATCACTTCAAAGGAGATGCCTTCTAAAAAGTGTCTCCAATCTTCGAGAGCACGAATTAGGCCAAGCATTTCTCTATCGTAGATTTCGTAGTTGCGCTCTTCTTTGCTCATAGACTCAGAGCGATACGCAACAGGGTGCCAGAGACCATCTGGATACTTTTGAGACATTATACCGCCAGTAGCAAAGCCTGAAGCGTCTACTTCAACGCGAGTAGGAAGCTGTGGATCATACACTTTTAAAATAGGTTCTTGTATGAAGCGTTCCTTTAAACCGTTAAAAGCAGCTTGTTGCTCACTATGCCAGTGAAAAGGGGTATCCTTCTTAGTAAGGTCATGTAACGGACGTGCAATGCTTGCAAAGTCCTTAATGAACCTCCTATAGAAGTTGGCAAACCCGACAAAAGCTCTGACTTCTTTCAGAGTTGTGGGCATAGGCCAATCCCTTACTGCAGAGATCTTGCCAGGATCCATCTGCACTTCTCCAGGACGGATTATCATCCCTAGGTACTCCATTTCTTGCTTCTCAAAATTGCACTTTTCTGGTTTGAGGTACAAGTCGTAGTCCTGTAGACGACTAAGAACATCGCGTACAACTTTACGATGTTGCTTAAGGTCGCTACTATAGATAAGAATATCATCCATATAGACTGCTACCTCATCTTGTGCGATAAGATCAGCGAAGACCGAATTCATGAGGGCTTGGAAAGTTGCTGGGCTATTGGTCATACCAAAGTACATTACTTTTGGTTCATATAGACCACGATTGGTTGCTATAGCCCCTTTCCATTCATCGCCTTCACGGATCCTGATGTTGTGATATCCCCAACGAACATCAAACTTAGTGAAGTACCTTGCTCCCTTTAAGCGATTGATAATATCTGCCGCGAGTGGAAGTGGATAACGATTCTTAATAGTGATTTTATTAAGACGACGATAATCCTGCACGAGACGAAGCTTTCCGTCTTTCTTTTTAATAAAGAATACTGGGGATGCCATTGGTGACTTAGATGGTACCAGATATCCTTTAGAAACATGCTCTTGCAGGAATTTGTCGAGTTCCACTTGCTCGTTAGGCGACATAGGATATGTTTTGACCTTCCAGTGCGTGACTGCATCTGGTTCAAGGTCGATAGCATGATCCCATGGTTGGTGCTCAGGGAGCCTCTGGGATTCCTCCTCAGAGAATACTTTTGCGAAGTCACGATAGTGTATAGGTACCATCTCTTCAAAGGTTTTCTTAGGTTTAGCGGCTGCTTGTTGTTCTGCAATTTTTTGCGAATAGGTAAAGCCAGCTAAACAATAAACTTCATCTGAAGAATGGTCCAATACTTTCTCCGCAAGGAGACGGCGACGTTCCATCCGGTTCGCCATAATGCGCGTCACCTCTACCTCAAGTTCCTCAGGGGCAGTATCCCCACTATTGGAGTTAAGGCGCATAGTACCTGCTTGCCAGTCTATGTGGGGGTTCCGATGTCTAAGCCAAGGTAGACCCAAAATCACGTTCTCTGGACCAAGACTAGTGACTAAAAAGTCAAACTTTTCTTCGTCTTGTCCTATCTTGAGAACGAGAGATACTTTATGGGTGATACTACCAGCTTCATTTGGGGTCCCATCGATATTATAGAGTCGAATGGGATGATCCAACAGAACCTGCCACATTTTATGACGGTCAGCGTACTTTTTGTCCAAGAACAACGCAGTTGCTCCTGAATCTACCATAGCTGCTACTTTTACAGTACGATGACGACCAGATAAATAACACGACACATGAAAATGACTATGTTTTTGTTTTGTTTTGGGAATAATTACAGAAGAAAGTGCTGCATCAGAATTCATCACTTGCGGCACTGCTACATGTGGAGCAGAAGAAACACTAGATATAATGTTCATCTCAGAGGCAGATGTAGATGTGGTTACCGAAACAAGGGGAACAGAAACACTACTACTATCTAACTTACAGGCATACAACGGGTCATGAGACACATATAAGTCCGAAACCGAGGCACTAATACTCTTAGTCCATTCATACATATCTGCACTGGGACTGTCCGCAGCAGAAACAAGTCCCATATCTAAAAAGACGATTTGAGAGCGGCGATCTCCGCCTTCTGGCTCTCCAATTGCTCCATCAACTTTGCCAATAATTCTGCCTGGGAATTCTTGTTGGCTGGAGTGGCCGCTACTTTGGCCGCAGTACTGGATGACGAGGATGGTGCTGGTTCTTCCAAGGTGGCAGCGGCTTTTGCCTTGCCCTTCCCTGGTTTTCCCAGATATTTGATCATGCAGACGTTTGAACGGTGGCCAGTCTTGCCACAGTGGTTACAAACGTCGCGTTCGTGATTTCCATCCTTTTTTGTGTGGTCTGTCTTACCACACCTGTAACACTTGCCCTGCATAAATTTTTGATAGGTGGCCCGGGTTTTAGCCTCCGATGATTGCTGTCTTGACACATCAATATCCATTGCGTCAGGGTCTCTTGCTTTCATCGGCTGCGTAGCCGAACCCCCCTTCTTTTCGGAGTCTCTTTGTCGCAACCTCTGATCGATACTGCGTGCTGCAGTTCGGAGCTCCGCCAGGGTTGAGATGGGCATGCTTGTGAGAGCTAGTGCATCTTTGATACGGCTGTTTAGGCCGTCGTAGAATCGGGTGTGGTGGTCGGGGTCAGACCACCCAGTCTGCTTTGAGTGTTGGTCAAACTGAGCCTGATACTCAGCGACCGACATTTTTCCTTGTTTGATATGCTTCAGCGCCTCCCGCGCTGTCTCCTGTACGTCTAGTGGAATAAATCTGCGCTGAAATTGCGCTTCGAATTCGGTGTAATCCCCACCGAAAGGGAACGTCCCTGCCTTGTACTCTTCCAAATAAGGAAGTGCCCATGTACGAGCATCTCCTTCCATCAGGTTGAGTACAGCCATGATCCACTTTTCATCAAGCCTCTGCCATGTTCCAGCGACTTGCCGGTTCATGTTGTCTTCTTGTGCAAACGCCCAGTTATTGAAGGCGGCTAGGAAGTGCCTGGCTTCAGCACTTGTTCCTTTGCCGTCCCATGATTCGGGGCGCTTCACAACGTCCTTCTTTCCTCCTCTAGGAGGTGGCGGGACCGCAGCTGTCGCAGCAACTTGCTGCGTCAGGTCGGTGACCTGCTGAGTTAGGACGCCCATGGCATGACCAAGTTGATTGATAAGTGCAAGCACATTATCAAGAGTGAGGGGTGTGGGGGCTGTAGGTGCGGAACCAGAACCAGAGGGAGCTGACATTGCGTCTGCTGCTGCTTGGTCTAGTTGAAACTGAGTAGGGGATGTGGCGGTGTTGTGTTGTTCCAAAAGTCTAGCTTGCTCGTCTCCAGAAAGGTCATCCCAGTCTTGTATGCATGAGACAAAGGACAACTCTTGGTCTGTAAGACGGACTCTACTCTTGTACTTGGACTTCTGGTACTGAGTGGAAGGAAGATGTGCTTGAGCTTGTTGTGCTCTCTTCCTGCCTTTGGGAGCCACAGTCTACTGAGTGGATAGATGGGGGAGGGGATAGGCGGGGAACTTGGTTGTTTGCAAACTCCACAAGATCGTCAACTGTGAAACCAGAGTCACCAACTAGATCTTCTCCGTAGTGCTCACGGAGGGCTGCTTCGGTGTCTGGGAGATAATAAAGGGACTGGACGAGTTCTTCAATCCAGTTACGTGCCAAGTACTGTACTTGGAAACGATCGGCGGGGTATGGTTCGTCAACGAGGGTCACTGTACTGGGAGTGTACAAGTGACCTAGAGTGGTTGTAGAGGAAGGAGTCAGGGATGGAGGTGTAAAGATAATGGGTGAAGGAGTACGCTGTGGTTGCGGGGCAGCTCCTAACACAATAAGAGACGAATTGGGTGATGGTCTCCTCCTAAAGACCCGACGGGCTCTCTCGACAAGGTTGGAAAAGAAACGAACCAGTTTGAAAACTGGGGTGGTATAGAGACGACGTGATACGACGACCGCGAAACGCTAAGTCGAAGGTGAATGGATGGCTCTATCAAGTGCGACCAATACACAGTGATTTTTCACACTGTGCGAGGCGACGGCGATAAAGAAACCACCAGGAAATATGATATGAAATGTTCAAGAACACAAGGCTGTCTGCCGCAGTCTCCTCGACCTATTGGCTGCCTCTCACGCTTTCGCGCTCACTAGATTGCTCTGCTTCGGACCCCTACAGCTGTCGCGCTCAAAGAGCGGCCCCCCTCAGTCCAATGTAGGCTTAGCTCCTGTGGTGAGGAGTTCCTAACACTGGTACCCAAGATTGCACTGATGACCAGATACAATCCTAAAGGCAAGCACTTTCTATGCCGGTTTTACGGACACTAGAGAAGTACCACTTCGGACTATGAGTTAAAGGGAATCTGCTTGGGTGCAGCCACAGACACAACTAGCGGTGTGTGAACAAGGACGTGTGGTCGTCAACCACCTAAAGGAATAAAGGGACTTCGCCGGTAAGCAAAGTATAATGCGAAAGGACGAAGGATAAAACTTGTCCTAATGTAGCGGAGTCCAATCGGCTACGACTTGAAAGACAAAATAGTTGAAGTAAAAGAACAGGCCGAGGTTGGATACGCAAGCCTAGCACGGAGATAAATCACGCGCTGAACCTGTAGACGACGCGGAGGATAAGCACAACTTAAGACCTTTATTCAAGGTCAAAGGCTAGAATTCACGCGGCGACAGGCTGAGTAGAAACCAAGAGGACAAGTTAGATTGGTAGAAGTAAAGGAGTACAAAGGAATGCGCACCTGAGTAGAAACCAAGAGGACAAGTTGGTTCTACTCAGGATGCTACAGCAGGGTTTATATACTACTACGCTCATTGTATTACTAAGTACTTTAGTAAGTGTAATGACTCATGCGCTGACGCGTCGTATCTATTATTAGCCCTTATCTATTGTGCTGACTGATGCACAGTAAGCAGCTATTACTACTTGATGACGCGTCCTTCTTATCTGCTGAGTAAATCCTAATACAACACGTCATACTACTTTAGTAATGTGTTCTACTACATTCTACAGAGTTCTAACCAATCAGAACAAGCACATGCGCTATTGTTATCTATAACAATAGAAGTCTGAGAACGGCAAGACTGTCACACAGTCAAATAACATCACATGATGTATCCCACGATCACGTGACCCAAAGTTGCACATGTTGGCATCATGTGACTAACCATCTTATCATATCTAATGATAAGGAACTTAAGTACTTTGGCCACTTATATCTTGCCCAAATAAATCCGTAAAAATACAGAAAAATAGGGAAAATAATACGCGTCCATGACAGTTGCAACTGATTCAGTTGCTTCTTGACGTCTTCTCTTTGCTTATTCAGTGTGGCTTGCTTTCGCAAAGCGTCTCGAAGACGCGAGACTTCAGCCTTGATGCAAGGGTCGCCGAGGTCTTGTACTACCTCATCAATGGCGTACGACCTTGGGTGTTTGCGGTCGAATTGGGCTAGACGTGCGTTAGAAATGGGAATGGGAAGACGGATAGGGGGATCAGCGGGTCGAAGGTAGACGGGTTCTGCATAAGGAGGTTGGTTCCTGCCCATACATCCGACGACTTGTTGGTGATTATCGTGGTAGAAGATATATGGGGCTACCACTCGGGTAGGATCATCGTTGGATTTCGGAATCATGAGGGGGTAGTAGCGTGGGGAGGAAGGGAGGTTAGGGAAGAATGGGAGGCCGGGGTCATCGTCTTCTTCGTCCTCTGGCTCTGCATTGTAGTTAATGTAGTCGACGAGCCCATTGTCTTCCTCAATCTGTGGTTGTTGTCCGACAATCTCTTCTTGTACTGCCGTGGCAATGGCAGTATCACAGTCAACAAGAGTAGGAGAGGCAGGGGGAGGAGTCTGTGGTGCGTATGGGAAAGGTTGAAACGTAGGAGTCGAAACTTCAGATTCTAGTAGTTGGGTGCGACGCATGTCAGGGTGTTACGATTTCCGCCTATTTCTTTATCACGTATCTTCTTCTTTTTCCTTCCTCTTCTTCCTTCCCGTTCCCCTTATCTACCAATTGACTTGTGACTCATTTATGGTTAGGATCCGGTCAGATTCTAGTCTCGGCCCTTATCTGGCACCTACCGCATGATCGTACCATTGGTAGGTTTTACGACTTTTAGAATCCACTGACAACGTCAGAGTCCCACATGACTCCGCGGAAACTACTAGTACTTTCGATATGACTCATAGTATGATAAGCTCACTAGGACCCATATCCTAGGATTGCATCATGTGTTTGGCATAACCAAACACCGTATACTTGTATATAAGTCGTGTACTACCTAGCTTGTATGGTAGTTCTGACTTCTTGTGTAATACCACATCAGTACTCGCGAATCTGTCCTTGACTTGCCTTTGCGCTTAAGTCGCTTGCTCGCCTTCGTGCCTGAGCTTTGTCTTCTCTGACTAAGGTCGATAAGCTCTTGAAGCTAGTTCGACTCTTATTCATCCCCGAACTGAGTCCTAACCGACTCACTCTACCAGAACTCCTGACAGTTGACTTAGAAGTACACGTCGTACTTAACGCCCCTGTGGTGGCGTTACACTGGTGTTCCACATCGATCTTCTCACGCCTTATCGTGAGACTACCATTCATGGACCAAATTTCACGCGCCCACCACCGGATCTTGTGGAAGGGGAAGAAGAATATGAGGTCGAGAAGGTTCTGGACACTCGGCTGTTCAGCAGAAGATGCACACGACAATATTTGGTCAAGTGGCTTGGGTATCCTGACTCGGAGAACCAGTGGGTCAACAAAGCTGATATCTTTGCCGAAGACAAGATAAGGGAGTTCGAAAAATGAAACTCCGATGCGGGAACACATTTAAGAAGTACCTGAATTGCTAAGTCGCCTCATTTCCCATCTCCTCTCCACTCCCCTGCCTCTTACACCTCTTCCATGGACTTTACGTACTATGCCACTAAAACTGCTGAAGAGGTGTTCTCAGCCGAACTACTGGAAGGGCTCATCACCCTCCCTGAGGCCAGACAACGACTCCAACGGGTCCACGAAACAGGCAACACTGCCACCCTCAGATGGGAAACCATCAGCAACAGCGACAACAATGACAACAACGGACCCAGTGCAGGGGGAGGAGCCGCTATGGTCCATGCAACTGCAGAAGACGAGGGAACGATGGCTGCCCCAATTACCCAAGACGAGCTTGCTGCTGTGGAGCGCGCCTTCCTCGGCCCTGCACAGGCAACACTGTCCAAAGATGCACTACAGCCCCAGCTGCTTACAGTGCGGAACATTTCTGACGAAGAGGAGCGTCGCAGTGGAACCCATGAGAACCCTCTCATCATGGGAGAAGATATGAGCGACTCCGAGCCCCTACCAGTACGCTACCGCTTTCAAGCCAACCATCAAGAGGCCAGCGGAACTATGGTGGTACATGGTGCAAGCATGGATGAACGAGCAGCTAAGCGCTGCAAGCGCCGCAAGGTGTGAGAAGCTTCTTAAGAGGCACGCCGAGCTCAAGAGGCTGCATGAGTCGTGGCTCAAGAATTCAGGGCAGTAGATTGGGAAGCAGATCTTTACCCAGCTGAGCACCCCCATATCATGTACGGATGGTTTGAGCACTTACCCGACGACACCCCATTCGCTGCCACCACCAGTGGGGACCCCATCATGCGCCACAAATGGCATGACCCCGTAGAAGATCCACTTAAACAATTGTTCGAGGCAAAGACCCCAGTAGGGTGGACGCGTAACGCTGGGAGTGACTACATCCCCGCTCCCCTCACCATTTAAGGGGTGACCAGGCCAGCACTCTGGTACCAATTTATCGAGAGTGACGACCCTATCATCCTTATGGGGACAGACCAAACAGACCGGGTCTACGTGTCCCCATTCTATGCAAGTCCGCAGTCCATGTTACCTAGGCCCCCCAAGTATACCAAGGAGGAGTTGAAGAAAATCGAGTAGGGGCACCCCCGTCAACCGGTCATGGACCAATGCCTCCAGGCATTACGAGATAAGTCCATCATAGCCAAAGTCTGCCAATACTGAGCGCTAACTCAAGATCAGCAGTGCCTCGAACAACGTATCAAAGAACTCGAGGCTGGCATTGTGGTGATACCCTAAACCACCTATAAGTGTGTTCTTGTGCAGCTTAGGACAGTTGGGTTCAGGAGGTCGAGGAATATAACCGCAAGCTGGGCCGATAAACTAACTATCAGGAGCTGAGAGCCCTATCGTAGGGGCCGAGAATCGCAGTGGACCGTAATTGCAATCGGCCGAAGATGCACGCAGTTGCACCTGCCGAGTATCGCAAGTTTCGCTAACACAGGGCTTTGGTAGCCGGAATCACAACACAGATGTATGCACGGGTACGCAAAGGGTTCGCAAGTGATGCAATGAGTTATAGAGGCCTCTGAATGACTTCAGAGGATAGATAGAGATGAATTGAGAAAGTAGAGGTAGAGCTATGAGAAATAAAAGGTAAGGAATCTGGAGAGTGACTAGCTGTTGTACTACTATGAAAACTACTCTCTTAAATACATCTTCGTACGCTGACTTCGGCCGAAGCGGTCCTAAGGTTCCTCCGCAGCTCCTCTGCTAAGTTCAAGAAGCCGCCAATCAGAAGGGGGCCAACTGACGCGAAGCGACACGGGCGTTCGACTGCCGCAGTTACAGGCCATGAGGCGCATCGCCCAAAACTAGCTGGAGCGAAAGGGGACACGGAAGAGTTATACTGGACGCAAGTGCGGTTGGCTTGCGCCTTGAGGCAGTCGGCTGGTCGTCGGTGCGGTCTATGCGGTTGCTGGGGCTCTCGAGTTCGGAGTATTAGTCCCGCAGACTAGGAGTGATGCAGACACACCGCTGTGTATGTCTTGCCCCTACATAGCCTTGGACCGTGTCTCCGAGTCTTCCTGTGCATCGAGTTCGAGAGTCTAAGCCGTTGCGCTACCGTTGCGCTGTCTGGAAGTGCCTTGCTTCGGCCGATCCACCTGTGCGTTGCATCGCTTCGGCTGTAGTCGCTCTAGCCGGTCCTCCAAGGGGCGCAGTAATCGCCAAAACTGCCTGTCTAAAGGGTCAGCCATGCACTGGTCGTATTATCTCCTCCCCACTGAGCTTCTGACTGTCCTCAGTCACCTGGCCAATTGGGCCACCGGTAAGAGATGCCAGTTGGGTAGCTGCGAGCCGGAGCGATCGCCATTTGTTGTAGTCACCACATGCTGGTCACGTGTCCTTGGCCAAAGTGTTTTGCGCCTGCATACGTATGCCTTGTCGTTTGGCAATTGCCGATCGCCGATGGGGTCTCTGATTGATCTTCGCCCGGTCGCCCTTACTCTCCCATTTGCTTCCGCCCACATTACTGCCTCCATTCGCAATGTCCTCTCGTCCCCCGCGCAAGTATGACGCCGCTGTCAAGTCTCTAATGCGGCTGCGGTCTGATTTCGAAGTCTTGGCCGATGACCCCGAGACGGCGGAGGAGTGGGTAGATGAGTTTTCTACTCGCCTGGTGAGTAATTTTGTTTTCTCTTTGATTGGCACTGATCAGCATAGGAAACTGTGTTCGCCTCGGGGGTGCACATTGGCGTCGACACTGGTGAAGACGAACAGATCGCTGCGTTCCTTCGGGACATACATGCTCATCTTCTCCCTCACGCCACCGCTGCGTGGATCGAGCACTCGCCTCGCATTGTTGCTGGTCTGGAGGAGGAGCTGCGATGACGTGCCGCAGTTCCAGTCGTCGCTCCGGTCGTAGCACCGGCTGATCCGCGCCCTAGTCCAGCGCCTCCTCAAGACGATTTCGTGTTGCTCTTGGAGTACTCACAGAGGGTGAAGGCGGGCACTATGTCTGAGGTCGAATTTGAGGCGCACAAGCTGCGCGTGCTTACCACGGGACAGCGGTCCCACACTTCTGTCTCTCCTGCGCTGTCTGTCGCGCCGCCTTCATCGTTGCTTGCCCCCTCTCCTTCAGCCTTGGGGGCCAATGTTGCTCCTTCCCTTGCTGTCTCGCCCTCCCTCTCGGTGGTCCCGCCACCGCCGTCTCAGGCCCCTTCTCCTCTGCAACCCTTCGCACCGTCGCCCACGGTCTCGGGAACGTCCATGCCGTCTCCGCTGCTCTTCTCTAGGGTGGCTCCTTCCGTCCCTGGGCCCTTGGACCCTGTCACTGTGCCTCCCTTGACACAGCGCCCCATTCGCTGCGCCACAGCTGTCGCTGCTGTGTCTCTTGTCGTAAGTGTCTCCTTGTCTTCTTGCCTTTGTGCTAACTGTCTTGTTCCTTCTGTAGGAGTCCCCTCCGGCGTGCCAGTTCAGCGTCAAACACGCGCGCTCGGCCGAGCTGATGGACACTAGCTCCATCCCCGGTTACGTTCGGATACGTCGCTTGTATTTGTTGTCATTGTCCTTCTCTGATGATCCCACAGTGCGATTACTGCACACACAACAAGGTCCGGTGCGCGCCTCGTATTGGGTCACAGCCACCGTACGCCTGCTTGCGCTGTCTGGAGGACCAGTGCCCTTGCATTGCACCAACAGCTCTTCCCACTCGCCGCTGCTGCAAGATTGCTTCCTCGGCTCGCGTATTGGCCGCGTCTGCACCGCTTTCAACACCGGTACCACCTTCTGCGCATGCTACCGATGCTGCATTCACGTTGCTCGCCGGTGGCGTTGTTGACAGGGCTGCTGCCCTCTTGTTCTGGCGCGCCGAGCTCGGATGCGCTCTCTCAGCCCGCGCGGCCACCAATGGGTACGTCGAGTTCGTTCAGGCTCGATATGCCGATCTCCTTGGCAAGGTCGTGGCTCCGCCGCCTGGTCTTTTGGCTAGCGGGCCAGCTCCCAAGCACACGAGGACTAGTGCTGCCAGGAAGGGAAAAGGTAAGGCACACGTCGATGTGATGGAAGAAGACGAAGAGGTCGCCAAGAGTTCTGGTCCGGCTGATGCTGCGGAGAGTGTGGAGGGGCCGGGTGAGGTGTAGATAGCTCTCAGAACCTTGTATAACAAAGCCTTGTCTTCTGAAGGTAATATATGTCTGTGCACATCGCTGCGGGGGCTGTAAATGGTATCGCCAAGATTGTCGGCCTTTGTCGTTCTTCGGCCGGGCTGCAGGGGTCCGCGCTCATATGGCACTACCTCCAGATCCTCGTGTTTGCGCTTATTTTTGACTGGAGTACTCCCAACTAGTCTGCCTCGCTTGCCTCTGTGCATGTTGCTGCGGGACCTGTAATTGCTACCGTAGACGTGAAACACTATCCTTAGTGTTCTGCCGAAGTTGTGGAATCCGCGCAACTGTGGCATGGTCGCGAACTGGCTTTGCACTTGAGGTGTGCTGTTTATGGTACTAGGGGCTGTATCTCTCCTCCCCACTGAAAAACTTGGCTGCCCTCAGCCGATTGGTTGCTTGGGTTATCCTCAGCCGAAATGCGCTATCGGCGCGCACCACTGTCAATCAGTAATGTGGTCTGGGCTACCATATGGGCCTATAAGTGTGTAAAGGGGTAATGTCGGGGGGGGCCACAGATATTATTTTGTGCACCACCAGACCATGGCTGATTCCATCATTCTTGGCAGTGAGCCTGACGAGGTCAGTAATGCTCCTCGCAATGCCTTTTGCCTTGCCAAAGAAAGCCTCTGGCAAGTCGGGAAATCCTGGCCGCTTGTCCCTTGCCGCTCAGAGGATGTTGCCCAGTTTCTTCGGGACTTCTACTCTTCCTGGGTGTGTTTTACGTTCCTCTGGACTCACTGATCCTGACGGCGTCTAGCACAATGTTGAACAGCTTGCAGAATTCACCGAGGCTGATGGCCTAGATGAAACCACCCGTGCCCTCCATACCAAGGTCGAGGAAGTCGTCACACCGTTCACCGAAGTCAACTGGCTCTTGGAGTTTCCAGCCGTTGCGGGAGGTCTTCGTGATCGCCTAGTTCACCACGCCGCCACACTCTGTCGTGCCCAAGCTGAAGTCATAGAGCAATGCGTCGATGAAAGCCTTTTCGCAGATTGCGTCCCAGACCTGTACGAAATTGCCCTTGTGGCGATCCACGAACTGCATGAATCTGAGAAGATCAGTATTTCCGACCTCGAATGGCACCGATGCCACCTTGCCCTTTTCAGGCAAGAAGATGTGTTGCTGAGGGATAGTCCGAAGGGAATGTTTTTGGCCGTAGTCGAAAATAGTGGTTAATGTGTCAAAGCGAGAAATTTTTGTAGCCGGAACTTTCACTTGAAAATGAGGCGATGTTTTTGCTTATCATAGTGCCTATCGGCTAAAGAAAAACTTAGTCGGCCGTGGCGATGGACACAGAGGGCGAGAAGGAAATCCTTGTCCTAGCATCCTATAAATGAGCGAAGTAGCCGGCCTGTTCTTCAGAATCCATTTCTTCATCTGCCTACCACGCCATGTCCAAGCAAGCTGCCTCCAATACTCCTGACGCCGTGAATATGCGTGTGCGTGAAGTCTTTGAACTGGCGAAGCGCAGCCTTATCAATATTGCGGACACCCAACCTGCGGCGCCAATCCGTAGCCGTACTGTAACGTCTTGGCTCCATTGGTTCTACGGTGTATGGGTAAGCGGCCTTCATCCGTGTTACTTTTCTTCTGTCCTGAACGCCTTCAGAAACTGGTCGAATTGACGGCTAGCTTTGCCAATGCCCCTGGGCTCGGCTGAAGGCTGCTTGATATTCATGCCGAAATTGAAGCGGAGGCCCATCCGTACGCAACGTTAGACTGGATCCACCTGTTTCCAAGGATCTCTGCAGGTGACAGCGAGCACCTCATCCTATTCTTCTCCACCCTTAATCATGCCTATGCTGGCGCCTTGATGATCGGCCCTCCACTTGCAGGCGAACCTTGCGCTGCCTTCGGTCTCACCCTGGCCAACTTTGAAGACCTTCACTTGAGGGAGATGATCACCGAAAACGAGTTTGATTGGTGCCGATGCAAACTAGTGTGTAGCGAAATTGACTTCAATATGGAACGCATTGCGCTTGTGCGGGTCCCGGCGCCTGGCCAACCTGCGCCCCCCTGTCTTGGTGAGTTTCTGTCATCCCGCTTCGTGGTCTGGTTAAATGTTTGTCCATAGGTGATGGCGCGTACTTGACCTGTACCTGCCCCTGTCATACGTGTGCTGTCGGCGCTGGAGTTGGAGTTAGTTCTGCATTGGTGGTGAGCGGGCCTTCGGGTGAAACTAGCACGTAAGGCGAAGTGAAGCGTATAGTAAAGATGAGGGGATAGTACAGCTAAAGTTTCCGATATGTCCAATAAAGATCCTTCCCGATTATTCTTTGAACTCCGGGCTGGTTTTTATTTTTAAAGTGAGGTAAAGCGAAATCTGCGTATTGTACTGCCAAGCGGGCCTGCCAAATGGAAGAATTTATGCTCAGAGCTAGGGAAGCCGACTGAGGTGGTACTCTCGCAATGCCTATGCATGCTTAAGACACTATCCACAGTGGTCGTTCTGCTTGTCATCACCGCACATGACTTCCACTCAGCCGAAACCGGCTCAGTAGAGTAGAAGTCCGTAGTACTAAAGCGACTATCGCCTAAAGAGAAAATAAAGAAAATCTGAATCTGCTACTCGAAATCTTTCATAAGTCCGAGGGACTACTCCTCCCCACTGAAATTGTTATTCTCATTCCTCGTCTGAGATTACTTCTGGGCCGAGATCGGCCAGGTCATTGTCGTTATCTTTGGCTACTCCTGAATCTTGATCTTGGCTTTCATCTGGATCGGCCGAAGTGCTTAATTCCAGCTCTCGCAGGCAGGAAACGGATATGTCAATGTGCTGTTCGAGGTCGGGTATGTTGATATGTTCGCAAGCTTGATATGGTACAACTCTGAATGCAGCTATAGGACTGTGCAGCAGAGTCCCGTCAAGTTCACATATGATATACGTGCCACCTTGGTTTCTTGATACCACGACCATCGGCCCGAAGTAGCAAGGTCGCATTTTGCGGTTTAGTGCTTTCTCTATTGCTATGTTGCGTACCAGGACGAGGTCGCCTCACTTGAAACCGAAATCGTGGATAGTTGCGGTGTGCTCTTTTTCGAAGCGGATGGCTGCATGGTTGCGATGCTCGTAGACTCTCACCCTAAGCCAAGCTAAGTCTTCTTGTCGTTTTTGTAAAGCTATGGCCCTTCGTGCGATAAGATTTGTCGTAGAGAGTAGTGAGTTTGGCGGTGGTAATAGGTAGTTGGCTTCCACCATGTCGAAGGGCAGTATGGGGTGCGCTCCTGTTGCCGCGAAATAGGGCGAACAACCCATATGCTTCCGGGGGGTGACTCACTCTGACCAGAAGACCGAGTGTGTGACTTGCGACCATTGGTTTTGTTCTCCGTCGGCCGATTTGAAGAGTGCCTGCCATACATCGAAGTGCACGCGCTCGACTATGCCGTTCGCGCGAGAGTTGTAGCCGCTGATCCTGATGTGCTTGACGTGATACTTGCGCTCCAGGTACGAGAGAGCGGTGACGAAGGGCTTGCCGTTGTCAGATATGATTTCTATTAAGGTGCCCCAGCGACATAAGATGTCTTGGAAGATCCAGTCGCCGAGGGCCTGAGCGGTTTCTTTACGGAGCATCCGAAACTCTGGATAGTGCGTTAATGAGCATTGGCCTTGGACTATGTAGGAATAACCCCCAGAGCGAGGGAGGTGCATGGTATCCATATACATCTTCGCAAAAAGGGGTGCTGGAGTCGCGACGACGGGTGGGATCAAGACTTGACGGGTTTGGTGGACTTAGCATATGTGACATGTGCGCACGTACCAGGCGATATCATGGCCCATAAACGGCCACCAATATCGCTCCATAACCAGGGCTCGCGTTGCATAAAACCCTCGATGGCCTACATCGCCGTGTGTGGCTATGACCGCTTCGATGTGCTTTTGCTCATATAACACCCGCTTGTGGGCGCCTTGCAGATCTCGCTTCCAGAGAATGTGGTCATCGATGAAAAACTTGGATGCGAACCGGACTAGGTGGGCATATTCATTTTCTGCCATATCTGTTGGCCGCTCGAGGAATTCTAGCCAGTCGTGTGCTTGCTCCAGTTGCTTATCGGCCTGCGTTGCTGCGAGACTTCTCAGGACTAGGTGGTAGTTCAGCTCAGAAATGAAGGCATTGTCCATGTCCATGGTGTGACTTGCGATTCCAGTTGCGAGCAAATAGAGGAGTTGGTTCGACTTTGGCGCTTCAATTGGCTCGTTTATCATGTGCACGAACCCGTAGAGGTTGTCAATCCAATCGTCAAAATCTTCTTCATCATCGCTTTCTTCAATAGCGCCTGGTTGAGGCAGACGTCGTGAGAGGCCATCGGGGCCATGATGCTTGCCTGGGACGTGTCTAAGTTTGAAGTGGAAGGTTAAAATAGAGACTATCCAGCGGTTTATGCTGGCCGAAGGGGAGATGTCGGGGTTGTTGAGCATGCCTTTGATGTACCTTGCGTCAACTTCCACTATCAGATTGCGGATGCCGATGAGGAATATTTTGTAAGTGTGAAGGGCACGGTAGAGTCCGTAAAGCTCTAGTTTTGGCTGGGAGAAGTGACGCTCTCGGTCATTGAGCGGAAGGGAACCGAAGCAAGCGTAGTACCATTTCTTGGGCATGTTCGGGTCCGCTTGACATAGGTAGAAACCTACCGCCACCATGGAGGTGTCGACCACGAGGATGACTGGGGAGTTGGACGAATAGTCGATCGGCCGAAGCGCAGGAGAATTTAGCAGGGCTTGTTTCAAGTCTTCCTGGGCCGCTAGTTGGTCGGCGCCGAACTCGAAGGGAACCCCCTTGCGCATGAGATTCACCAAAGCGTTTGCACGCTTGGCAAAATTTTGAATAAATATGCGACACACTCCTACTGTGCCGAGGAATGCGCGGACTTCGGATAGGTCCTTGCACGGGCCCCACTTGACGATTTTGTCTACGTGCGCCGGTTCGGGTAATCGGCCGAGTGGTGTGCATCGGTGCCCGACTGCAGTGATTTCTTCCACACATAGAGTGGACTTGTACCCGCTAAAGGTCCCGCCCGAATACTTGACTAGCTGTACTACTCTGTTGACGCCTTGCAGGTGTTCCCATACAAATCTTCAGATGCCAGGGTTTTCGGGTATGCATTCCTCTGTTCCATCTTTAAGTAGGTACTGCCCTGCGGGTCCGCGGATCGGCACATCATCAATATAGGGAACTGTTGTTTCAGGTATTTCTGGCTGTAAGATATAAGTGACGTCGTCGTGGAAGATAGGAACTGAGTTCGTCCAGCCCATAGGTAGAGTCACAAGGCGAAGCGCGCCGAACGGAGATTGGAAAGTGGTGAGATCGCGCGAGTTGGTCGAAATGTCGTGCTCGTCGTAGCCGACATAGAGATCAAGCATACCTCCGCATGCTTGGCCAGCGAAATGTTCACCGATCTGATCAGTAAATGGGGTGACGCCTGCATGCTTGATCGTGACTTGGTTAAGCGGCTCTAAACTGTGCACAATGCAAAGCAATTTCCCGTCTTTCTTGACCATGCAGAACCACCGCGAGTGATAGGATGAGTTAGAGGGCTCATAAACTCCTGCGTCGATTTTGTTTTTGATAAGCCGACAAACTTCGTCGTAGATGCCAGGTGGGATCAGTATATTGTGCTGTGCCCAGGGCTTGTGTGGAATTGTCGGGATTTTGATTGGTGGAAAGAAGTCTTCGCGAAAATGGCCTCGCTTTTGGTCGGTCCAAGCGAAAGCACCATTCTGTAGACACATGAATTGATGGATTAATTTTCGTTCCTCAGGTAAGAGGAATGTTCCGGAGTGGACACGATCGAATTGCTCCTTGCGTTCTAGGGTGTACCTACCAGTTGGCATGAATTCCTTTGGCCGAACTGGAAGTTGGGGTAAGTCTTATAAGGGGTCGCCCTTAATTTCGTGTATGATGCAGAATCGGCTGGGGAGCTTAGTTTCGATTGGCCGAATCTTGAGCGCCACTGGCTTATACTTTTTGCTGGCGAATATGGCAAGGGGTAGCTTCGCTTGTGAAAAGGAAATATACGGGGCGCCGTTTTGAGGAATATTGAAGTGATTTTCAGACTGAGACGAGAGAGGAAATATAAGAATTAAAAATCAGCGCATCAGCATCACATAGAGATAAATAGGCCGCAGCAAGTTCTTTGTGTGTTGTAGCGGCCGGTAGTGGTGCGCAAGCCTTAACCGAGACTTGGTTTTTGTTGTGGTCAAATTCTAGTGATATTGCAAGCTCTCCTTGGTGCGGGACCAAATCATCGATACTCAAAAATCCGCTACTTGAGGTTGGTTGTTACGCTCACACGGGCGTTCGTGCGACGTGCGACTAAGTCAAGTTCAATAGAAGTCGATAGTCTGGTCAAGGACTAAGTTCGGTGATACTACTTGGAGCAAGGCTCAACAAGAGTGAGAGGAAGTGACTCGAAGGTCCTTCTGAATAACAGAGGCGAGGCAAAAGACGAAGGCCTGCACGTTCAACTAAAGGTATCCTCAGAAAGGAATCCCTCTAGAGTCTGTGAGACTGAAGTATGATGTGATTCAAGAAGAAGTCGAGTCTACTGTACAAGCTAAGTAGAGAGCAACTTATATACTAGTACAGCACCAAAGAGTCACAAACAGATGGTGCGATCCTAAGATCCGGGTCCTAGGAATGAGTTATCGTATGGTAACATGTGATAATAGTAAAAGAACGCCATAGAAGGCCATAGAACAAACATCAGTCAGCAATGAGTCATATGAGTAATCACTATGAGGTAAGTCCGGCACTTTGTACGTATATGGAAGGAAATGAGTCAAGAGAAATGTGTAATAAAAGAAAGTGTCCGGAATCGTAACATTGGTTCTTGGGTACTAGCATGTGTCGCTCCGAGAACCGATAGCTTCCTCGCTTAATTGTAGGCATGGTCGCTTGCCGGTGTTAGGATCAAGGATGGTAATTGTTTGATTTTCATCATGATAATTGCGGACTACCGATTGGGTAAGTATGTCGAAAGGTCGGCCGAGTAAGATGTTGTAAGTGGGTGAATGCAGGATGTGGACTTGCAAATACAGGGTGATTTCGCCGACAAGGAAGGGGACGTTTTGGGCTAGGCCCAGAGATTGGTTGACTCCACCGTTCGCCAAAACCATATTGAGGCGGATGCTAGGATCGTAAGGAAGTGCTGAAGCGGTGCAGACCTCTTCTGACATCGCCACAATTTGACATCCCGGGTCTAGAATTGCCTCGACTTTTTCTTGATTGTCCACTACTGGAAGTATCACGTGAAGCGAGTTCAATTCCGCCGCCACTTCTACAGAGTCTTGCAAATATTGCTCATTGGTCAGGTGGAACTTCAGGAACTCCTCGTATGGATTGGCTATAATTGTTGCATCCACGGGCAGTACTCGAGTTGCAGCCGAGAAAGATGCTGGCATATGTGCTTCTTACGACGCCAACCTATCGGCTTTTGGCTCTTCTTCAGCTACCTCTTCAATCATTGCCTGTGTCACATCTCAAGTGATGCGCCGCCTAATGGTCACATCGGCCACTTGGGTCCGGAGCTCTGGAGCCAGGGAGAGCAGTTTGCATTGTGTTACAGTGACTTGTGTATCCATAACTCTGTCATAGACGCTTCAGGCAACGTTCTCATCATAGATCTTGGCCGTAGTGGTGTACGCTTGCTCATTTTTGCATAGAAAGGTTGGTCGCTGTGCCGGCCTCACTGTTTCTGTCGGGCCATTGTTAGTAGCATCTGGCGCTGCCGCATATGGGTGCACCACTGGGGTCGCCTCGTGATCGATGCTTGCCGTCAGCTCTCGGCTTACTTGCGCCAAGTGAGGCGGTTGCTCGTGCTGTGACTTCAGCTGACTTGCTGCGTTGGCCGAAGTGCTTGCCTCCGTCGATTGAGTACTTGAACTGCCAATCTGCGCAGACTGAGACTTTGCACCCGCTCTCGCTCTTGGATTGAAGTGTTGCCTCAGTACGTAGACACCAGGTTGACCGGCCTTGGGGCATTGATCTTCGAATCGCACCAACTTCCTTTTCATCGGCTGGTCATCCGTTTCGTACATTTGAGCCGACATTTCGAGGAGCATTTGCGCCACTCCTGCTTGGTTCGGGTTTCGCTGATGGTATTTGTCCACTCGATCGCGAAGCCATGCATCAGTGATATCCCGTGGAACCATTGCTCCAGAGGGAAGCACCACCTTGCCTTCATGGTTTCGCTTGCACTTGCCGAGGCGAGTGTACTCATTCACGATTTCGCATTCTCAGATGAAATGGCCAGGGATGCCGCAGAAGTTGCAATTTGAAGGGGCTTCTCCGACTGGTCACTGTCCCATACTTCTTGGCCGATTATTTGATCCCGATTGCTGCGGTTCCTGATTATTTTGGTATATCTTCTCGCCAAGATTCAAAATCGCATTTAATATATTCTCTAGCTTCATCTGCTCCAGTTTTACGTCTGCGCTGGTTTGAGCCAAAATTGGGGCTGGTACTGGCGCTGGCATCTGCAGAGCCGTCAGCAGTGTTCCCATGAATACAAACGTCGCCAATTCATATATTTCTTCCATGTTATAGGTATCCTGTGGGTTGTGTGTTGGATTTATTAGCTGTAGCCGCTCTCGGACCTGTTGCTCCAGCGTCGGCTGGAAGCCTCGCATGAACGCTCACACTTGTTCGTTATTGGACATCTGATTTTTGCTGACCAGATATTGCGAGATCACCAAGAACTCTTGGTGGTATTCGCCGAGGTTGCTAGCGTTGTATATGCTGAGCCAAGCGCGAGCGCCGATTACTGTGTCAAGATTCTGCAATGTGTAAGTAGTGTCGTCGCTTGACTGTGGGTATAGCTTCAGGACTTCGGTCTTGTATTCCGTATAAGTCTTAGTATTGTCGCCCCAAGCCTTAGTAGATTTCCAGAGTCACTCTGTAAAGATTGTTACATATTTGATTGTGCTGAGCTTTCAGTCCTCTTCTGAGTTTACACCGTGCCAGCTATAAAGAGCCTCGAGAGCTGTAAAGTATCAGCTTAATTCTTCAGGTCGCTTCTCATTGAACCTTGGTGCCAGGCGCTCATTTTCACCAGGTAAATCTGCGAGCGCCATTCTTGGAGGAGGGTTAACTTGTACTGGTGCCAGAGGTTGTTGTTGTGGGTTAGATAAGTTTTGTTGAATGGCCGAGACTGTTGCCGCTGCTTGCTGAGGTGCTGACGCTGATTGAGCCATGATCGGCTGTACCGTTGTCAGAGGTATTGATGGGGTTACTTGAGATTGAGGTACCTGCGGGGGTACGCTTGCGGATACTTGAGCCAATGCGGTCAGCTGTGGGTTTATCGATGGATTTGCTGAAGCGGACGCTGATTGCTGTGTTTGTGCTTGAGCTCTTGCTCTTGATCTTGTAGTTGCACCACGTGGCACAATTTGCTGAGATGAGTGTTGTGACAGGATGAGGTCTACTTCTTCTTCGCTTCTGTTGCCCGCTCTTGTGGAGCTCGGGCTTGATTCTTGATCGCTAGAATCGCCGCTAATAGATGATAGATCAGAAAGGTTAGTAAAGCTTCCGGGAATAGGTTGCGTCGGGTCGTATCCCACGTCAATTAATTCTTCGAGAAGGGTACGTTGCCTTGATCACCGAATGATCTGTGATTAGTCTTAACTAATCCGGAACCTTTTATATTCCAACCTCCCCATGTTGGCCACCAGAAATGATACCCTAAACTGCCTATAAGTGTGTTCTTGTGCAGTGTTACGTTGCCACAACAACGTTGCCTGACTTAGGCGCAAGGGAAGGCGATGACTAATGCTGAACTCGGTCCGATACACGAAGTGTCAAGACTTAACGTGAGGACGTAGGCACGTGACTCTTCCTAGTACACAGCATCAAAGGTGTCTTCGCTCTCGATGTCTTCAGTGAGGAGTACGACTCCAAAGACAAAGGCTAGGACAAGTAAAAGGGAGGAAAAGTAGATGAAGGGAAAGGAAGTTGGCACTCCTAGGTTGTGAACAATAGTGGTGGAATTGAGAAGACCAGGATGGGGATCCATGGTCTGAACAATGAGCCTTATATACAGTTGACGAGGGCTTTCAAGCTCCTCCCGAATCGTAAAGTAGCCAATAGCGTAACTAGCTCGAACCCTAGTACAGCTATCCTAGGAATGCGTCATCATCTATCTTACATGTGATAATTGTGCTCTCTGCTGACTGATGTGATAAGTCCATGACTAATTACCGCTGACCATCGTAGTCATAACCGATGTGTCAGTGTCTTGGTCAGTCCATGACATCACCCCCTTTTCAGGTGGGACGTCCGCGTTCCACATGATCCCATACTTCCTCTGGATCCATCATCAAGCCCCTTTGCTCCTCGATCTGCCCAAGTCCGTCAGCCATTTCCAATCGGCGAATACAGCCCAACTTAGCTGTGTTAACTTGTCCGAATGCTCTCTCCAGCTCTACAATCCACGCTTCCACCCTCTTCTGTTCGTCCGCCAGCATCCGGTAGCGGTGGACCTCCGCTTTCAGGGTGTCGTCGTGGAGGTCCTTGATGCATCGGTCCACGATCCACTTGTCTTCGTGTTGGGACTTGAGGTGAGCCAACTGGTAGTGGGAATAGATGGGGCGTTGATGCATAGAGTAGGTAGGGGCTGCGTAGAGTGGCCGTGGATAGACGAGGTCGGACTCGTCTATAACCCTGAGGACAATGGGGTTCGGGCACATGATGGTCTGCACGTATTTGGCCTGGCGCGTGACGCCATTGACTGTGATGGGGAAGGCAATCCAGTGAGCCCCCTTATTCTCCCAAAATCCCGGTGGTGGTTCCGTCTTGGTACGGAGGTCCCCCATCGCCGAGTGCATGACTACCTGGCCCACACGGACATCCTCTCAGTAGATGTTGCTACCGGTGGTGGTCACTGCATGGGGGGTGTCATCATTTATGCTTCCGTAAGAGATCTGGGGGTGCTCAGCTGGATAGTATTGGTCCTCCTCTTCGTAGACATCTCCGCCAGTCGAGCTGCCTTCTGCTGCTGTCGTCGTTCCACTGCGTGTGCGAACTGTTCGGTTCGCCAGGTACTGACCATCCTTCTCCACTCCCCATCCACAGTCTTGCGCCACTTCTTGAGGCACTTGCAAGAGTCGACCAGCCCCACTGTTTTCGTCCGCTTCTTCCATGGTTTGGTCAGTGGGGTGATCGTTACGTCCACTTCCTGCACCTCGTACGTCCCCTCCGTCTGGCACAGTGAGCACCAGTTGCTGAAGTGGAGGAGAGGGCATTGGGCCCTGTGCTGGATTGGGGAATCGATGTAGTACTTCTGCGACTTCTTGATGGGTGATCGGAGCCCCTCCGTCATTCTCGGCATCAATGGCAGCGCGCTGTACGCTCTGCGTGGCCTCGAGGGACAGAAGTCCTTCGTCCAGCTCGGCTCCAAAGACACGCATCAGGGTGCCGCAGTAGTAAGAGGACATTGCATGTGACGATGGGAAGGATGTGTTGGTAGAAGTAATGAAGGTAGTGGGATGAGAGAACTTAGCGATGTGAGCTTGGCTTATATGTGTTTCTGCGGCTGGGTTTAAAGCTTTGAACTCCCTTATCGCCTTATCAGCGAATATGTCATCCTTATCTACCCATTGATTGTCGGAGTCTGGGTATCCCTTCCATTTGACAAGGTATTGCAATTTTCGTCTTCTGCCAAATCGCCGAGAGTCTAGAATTCTCTTGACCTCATATTCTTCTTCGTTATCTATCAGTTCTGGAGGTGGGTGCTGATAGTTCGGGCCATGTGTTTCAGTTTCGCGATAGGGTGTGAGAAGATCGATGTGGAACACTGGGTGGATACTCCACTGTGTGGGAAGTTCCAATCTGTAATTGACTGCAGACATCACCTGGATAATTTTAAAAGGTCCATGTCGTTTGGGCTCAAGCTTGGCGGTCAGTTGATTGGTGCGCAAATGGCGTCCTTCTAGCCACACGAGGTCTCCAATCTTGTACCTGGGCGTATCTTTGTGTTTGATCCATAATCTTTGCGCTCGTTCCATCAGTGCCTTAGCATCTTCTCGGGCTTCTTTAAATTGGTCTACGCGAAGTGACACTTATGGGATTGGTGATGGCCTATCAATCCAATCAGCGCGCGGATTGTATCCCATAAGGAGATCAAAAGGGGACTTCCTTGTTATCTCGTGGGGCCATTGATTGTGCATGAATTCCGCCATTGGAAGATAGGAACACCAGTTATCTTGACGCTCGTTAGTCCAGAACCTTAGATATTGTTCCAGCCACTGATTGGTGCGTTCTGATTGTCCATCGGTCCATGGGTGATACGCCGTTGATATGTTTTGACTGATGCCAAGGATTTTGCACAGCTCCCACGTGAACTTTGATGCGAAGCGGGGGTCTCGGTTGCTGATAATCTTCGTGGGTAGTCCAAATCGGGTAAACACGTGTTTGGCATAGAGCCCGGCCATTTCTTCTGCCGTTATCTCCTCGTTGCATGGGATAAAGACCGCTGCTTTGGTGCAGTCATGATCAGTTACCGTGAGAATGGAGTCATATCCCTGTGATAAGGGGAGCTTAGTGATAAAGTCTAATGCGATAGTGGTGAACGGCATAGCTTCCGGTGTTGGGAATATAGGTGATAGTGGCGCTTTTGTCAGCCGATTGTTTATCTTGTGGCGTTGACATTCGGCGCATCCTCTTACATATTCCATCGCATCTTTGCGTATATTAGGCCACCAGTAACCCCTCGCGATAAGTTGCGTTGTTCTTGCGATTCCCGGGTGTCCATATACTGGTGAGTCATGGTGCGCTTTGATAATTGTCCATCGGTCATGAAGTCCTCCAGTGACTACGCGTCGGCCATCTTTGTACCAAGTTCCTTCTACCCTTTTGAGATGATGAGCGTCAACCCATGGTTTCAATACCTCTTCACTTTGTTGGTATATTGGGTCCGTTCTTTCCATTTCTTCTGGTGTGATAACTTGAACTAATGCTGGTGCTGCTTCGGTGGTACTTGCTCGGATGAACAGGCGGTTCGGAAGTACTGTGACGTCTTCGTTGTCATGTTCGCCCTGATCGTAGTCTGGTCGTCATGATAGTGCGTCGGCGCGGCCGTTTGCTGTTCCTTTGATATGGTGAATCTCAATGTCGTACTCCATAAGTTCCTGTACTTCCCTGGCTACTCTTCAACTAATTTTCTGCGGTGATCTCCAGTATTGCAGATTCATATGGTCTGAAAAGACTTTGACCTTGTGCGGCGAGCTGGCTAGCAATGGTCTCCAGTGCCGCAATGTTCTAACAATTGCCAATAGTTCCAAGTCGTAGATGTCGTAGTTGCACTCTGCTGCATTTAGCGTCGCTGAGAAGTAGCCGATAGGGTGTCATTTTCCATCCTTTTTGCGCTGTAGCAGTACTCCTCCGATTGCATATCCTGACGTGTCGACTTCTACCTCAAATGGGTCTTTGAGAATTGGATGTGCTAGTACTGGTTCGCTTGTGACGAGGTTCTTGAGCGTGTTAAATGCCTTGTCTTCTGCTTCTGTCCATTGCCATTCCACGTCCTTTCTCGTAAGTTTGTGAAGAGCTCGTGCGTGTGACGAAAATCCTTTGATGAAAGCGCAGTAAAAATTGCAAAACCCAAGGAATGAGCGTACTTGTTTGATGGTGGTAGGTGTTGGCCAGTCGCGGATGCCCGAAATTTTGGCAGGGTCTATGCACGTTACCCCCTTTTCAAGGATTACCCCCAGGTAATCCATCCGCGGCTGGTGGAAGAGGCATTTTTCCAATTTAAAGTAAAGGTTGTGTTCTTTTGCCACCGCAAGTATGTCTTTGACAGCTGCAATATGTCCTTGTAAAGTTGTCCTTGTAGCGATGCCGATGTTGTCCATATATACCCGTATTGCCGTGCCCAATTGGTCATGCTTGGCGATGACATCCCTATAGATGTGATTCATCATAGCCTGAAACGTTGCCGGGGAGTTAGTTAGGCCAAAAAACATCACCGTAGGTTCGAAAAGTCCATAACACGTCTTAAACGCTGCTTTCCCTTCGTCTCCTTCCTTGATGTGGACGTTGTTATACCCCCATCTGATGTCAAGTTTGGTATAAATGGAGGCATTGCTGAGATCAAGAATCAAGTCGTCTATGAGAGGAAGGGGGTACTGGTTGCGTATGGTCATGTCGTTTATCCATCGGTAGTCCTGTACTGGTCGGAGTTTACCGTCTTTCTTCTTGATGAAAAAGAAAGGTGATGCGTAAGGGGATTTTGACGGTCGGATGTATCCCTTCTTCTGCTGTTCGTCCAGGAATTTCTTAAGCGACTTGTCTTCGTCCTGTGTCATGGGGTAAACTTTGCAGTCTACTGTGTCTGGTGCTCCTTCCTTGAATTCGATCGCGTGATCCCATGCACAACTAGGTGGGAATCGTTGTGATGCTTGTTCACTGAATAAAGTGGAGAACTCAGCATATTCGGGTGGTAATTCCGCCGCTTTCGTGTATTGACCCGCTTGTATGGCCATATCCGTTGCCGCTCCTCGCACTTGGACTTCTTCCAATTCCAGATCTTGTATTATTTCTTCCTTTTCCTCTTTGGTTAAGGCTTTTGTAATTGTCGTCCGTTCTGGTGTGACCTTGAGTGTTTGGAGTCTGGTAGGTGCCACTTTAGTTTTGATGGTTGCATTGCGCCAGTCGATCGAAGGTTGATAGGTTGCCAACCAGGGATAGCCAAAGATAAGGTCTTCCCATCCAATATCCGTGAGTAAGAACCTCATGATTTGTTCTTTTCCATCGTGGGACACTTTGAGGTCGGTGTAGTGCGTGATGAGTCCTGCTTTGTTTTCGGTATCGTCGACATTCCATATTTTTCGGGACTTATCTAAGCGTTGAATGCCAATACCCATGCGTCGTGCGAACGCAGGTTTTATGAAGTTGTCAGTGGCTCCAGAGTCCACTAATGCTTTCTTTTCGGCCTTTGCGTAACTTGTGCAGATTGAAACTGGAATTCATAGAGAACGGAAACAAGTCATTATCACAGAGTTACAGCATACTGCCCTCACCCAGGCCGATGGGTTCAGGCGCTCGGAAAACCCTCCTCCCAGAGCTTCTTAAACACGATATCTTTTACTTCATCCGTATCTTTGGATACTCCAGTAATAAACTGGTTTGCGCGTTCTTGTGCAGTTATGGGCCTATTGCTCATGGCGGCCACTCTTGGTTCCTCATCTTCGTACACTTCGACGTATCTTCCCCTGCTTTGTCGTGGTGCGGTGCACTGGCGACTGATGTGACCTTTCTTTTGACAATTATAACAGGTTACTTCTCTGAAGTTGCGACAGTTGCCACGTTGTATGAACCCCTGCCTTGGTGTTGTCAAGGTCTCAGCAGGGACCTTGGGTGCGACTTGCACAAATAAGAACAGAGGTTCGAGGGTTCTGTGTGTGACAATTGTTATAGTACAAAAGTCAAGACTTCGGTGATGGGACCCTAGTTAAAGGGGTTCCCCTAGTATGGTGATGAGAAGCAGAGAGGGGGCACACAGAGTAGAGATGATAGACGATGGTATTGCTGAAGTAAAGACGAAGACAGAACTAAAGAACTACTATGTCTATGGAGGGTTTATATAGGTAGTGGCAACCCACAGCTAACTCCTAAAACCCGACCCACCAGTAACTCCAGGGTCTGACCCACTACAAAGTCCTAAGTAATCACATGTAAGACGAACAATCACATGTAAGTAGGCAATCACATGTAAGTAGGGTTGCGTCAGTGGTCAAGTACCAAGTCCGTATAGTAACAGTAAAGTAAAAAAAAAGAAAATGTCCATGGGATCATGACAGGTGTGAACGGTGGGTTACGGGGTTTGTCTTGTCGCTCATATCGCTCGAGTACTTCTTCTGCATCTGCAAGTCTTCCTCTGGTTCTCCCTGCCGACGTGTCCATCGCATTAGGATCGTTGGTACGTCGGAATCCTCCTGGCATGCGTGGGATCCATGTGTCATTATTGGACCTACCCACGCTTCTTTGATCTAAGCGGGCCTTCATGTGGATGTACTTTTCTTGTCTGTTCAGGACTGCATTCTTCCATTCCGCATATGTTCGGGGCTCGTTGAACTGGTAACAGGCTTCGTATAATCCTCTTGGTAGTCTGTTGGTGAAGAAGTCAATTGTGAGAGCCAAGTCCAGTTGGTATCCTGCTTGTCGTGCTAGCTTTTCGAATAGCGTAACATAGGCATCTACGTCACCTCCTTGCATTTTGATGCCCCTTTTTAATATGGTACGGGCTTGTTCCCTTTCAAGGGTGTTGGCAAATCTTCTTCTAAAGGCGGTTACTATCTCGTTCCACAACCATTTGTTAGTGCTGAGGACTCCGTTGTGTCGTACTTGGTCGCCAATCCATCTGGCCATTGCAACGATCCATTCGTTGACAAGGTCTCCTTGGATGAAGGTGAAAAACAGCATGCTTCGTTGATAGGGGTTCATCATGATGGGATTGTTGTTGTTGACTCCCCAATATAGTTCCCATTGCGTTAGGAACTGTTCTGTCTTGGTGTGATCACCAGTGAACGTGACAGGGGGGTTACCAATGAACTTATCTGATCGCACGGCTCCTATAGCCACGTTGAGTCCTGCGTTGGGGTCTCCTCCTCCTCCTCCAGGTGCTCCTCCACCTCCTCCAGGTGCTCCTGGGAATCCTCCTCTTCTGGGTGGGAGTCCATCAGGTAGGTCTCCTCCGTTCCATGGGTTTTCTGGGTCTTCGGGTGGTCCCCTCCCTTGAAATCCACCTCTTCCTCCTAGTGTGTCGGTGGCTCCGACTATTTTTCGGCTAAAGCCGAAGCCACAGTCGACGGCAATACCCGCCCAGCCAAGCCACATGTGGCCAAAGCCGGCATTTTAGTCAACTCCGACTGAGCTGGCTGAGTGCCGGCTGACCTCGCTGAGCCAGCTGCAGCCGCTGTCTTACACTGGCATAATATCGCGTCACACAATGAGCCGGACACCTCCCCAAAGCCTGACTCTATTACCTTCAGGAACACCTGTACACACCCGGAGTTCAACAACTGACAGATTTTCTCCCAAATATGAAGATAGAGACATCATTTTTGGACGGCTGTCCGACGAGATGGCGTCGTTCTTCGTTGGGCCAATGCCTCCGCAAATTTTTTTGGATAATTTCTTGCCTGACCACTCCAATCCTGTATTCGAACGAGGAACATTTTCTGGCATTAAGGAAATGGCTTCGGAAGCCGACATGCACAATAAATTTGTGAGTTATCAGACCCATCCTGCCCTAACGAATCCAAACTTTTTCCCTAGGTCGAAATTGTTGCGCCACATCTCCGGAA